>JZKD02S1798418.1:432960-449956 GCA_000966675.3 Picea glauca
ACTCTTGGTACCCAGACCACAGCCTCCTCTACATCCTGAACTCTGAATAGCTGAAATATTGAAATTCGATGGCTCCACTCCTGTATCAGGATTTCACGAACCGGAAGTTCGCGATGCAGTGACTCCACGATTTTCGTCCTTCAACCTTCCGGTATCCGAAACCTCGATGAATTTAGATACCTGCCACATGTCCTTTGAAATGGATGGTCCTGATATTTTTGGGACTTTGACGAGTCCTCACCTTTGTGTATGCAAGGCTTAAAACTCATGCAAGTTCTCCTGAATCCAATGGCTATCGACTATCCACACGATATCTGACAGTAGTTGTGGCTCCTCCCTAAGCTCACGCTTTCTTCCTTTTTCCTTGGAAGATTTCAAAGTCTCAAATGTCTCGGCCTTTGATCTTCTACTGTAAGCCAGCCATTGGGTCTGATCAACACTTACAAAAAGTGTTGTCTCTCCTGAGATTTCTCAGCTATGAAGGAATTAAGAGCTTTGCACTCTTTCTCCTGGGCTTGACTCTTAGAAGAGTCTTCCATGCACCCCTGGCGCTCATTCATCAAGTCTAGGACTTGAGTGAGTCTTGGTCTCTACTTTCCTCATACAGAGCTTGTGCATAACTACACTACCTCTCCTGATCTTAACATAATTCATCCTCCAAGAGACTCTGGACGATTAGGAAGGTTGGCATGTGTACACGAGACTATGTCTAAGGTTGACGAAATCACAGTTCGTGGCTCTATTCCAAGTCGCCACAGGACACAAGCATTTATGAGTACCAATCATGTGATATCCATATAATCTCTTATTGGCCTAATCATATAGTCAAGCAGTAAGAAAAGAGACACAGTATATCCATTCAGAAATCAAGCACAATTCTTGAAACATACATAGTATAACCAAAAATTCATGCCCAGTTATAGCTAAATTACATAGAGTAAGGAAATGCTTATCTATTACAAGTTTCCACCAACCAATTGATTGTGGGTGTTTGTCCTTCCATCCGACCATAGACATAGAGGCATTCATTCTTAGCACTCTAGCCACCCCCGTTCCAAGCCATGATATCACCAGGAAATTCTCATAGATCTCGAGGGTTCTCTCTCTGTTTTAGCTTCTGTTCGGGTCTTGTTTTCCACAACTCGAAGCTTTATCACTTGGTTGTGGCCTCAGCGAGGTTTCTCAGATGCTCTTCGGAATCAATCTCATGACCTTCTGTTCATGATTCCTTGGATAGCTTCGCGCTTCTCCCTTGTGAGCTTCCGCCCTCCTGGTGTCTCTCTTCTCCCTTGTGTGTGTCCCTCTTACTTGGGAAGTGTTTTGCTAACCTATCTGGTTCCTTCTATCAGAAGGAAGCTCAGGTCTGCAAGTCCCTATGGTAATTCAGACTGACAACCCACATTTCCATTCATGGGGTGGTTGGTGATTCAACCACCAGTCCTTTCTTCATTGATTGATTTTCTTTCCTTGGGATTCGAAGGAGGCTTGTCATCCTTATCAAGGGAGATTTGTTATTTGATACATGAACCCTCTCTTATAGTTTTCACATTCTTCCTCTAGTGATATCATGGCTAGTACTTTCAAGGATTCACCCCCACAGTTAGTTATTGGCAACTCAAACAATAATACATTTACATTTTCCTCATGCATTAGCATGGCAATTCCTATTCCATGATTAATTACAAATTGGGGGAAACAAGGTGTTACAGTTTCCGGTTGGAATAGAAAGGGATTGAGTGAATGAGATCTGTTGAAGAATCATGAAGATCTATTGACACAACGTTAAAGGAATGAGAATATAAAATGGGATGTTGAGACCTTGGAACCCAGCAAAAGAAGAGATCAAGAGCTGGTTAAAAACAAAGGAGTTGGAATTTGTGCAGAAAGATAACAGAAACCCAAATTTAACACCATGCAAATATTTGGACAAGTACATTTTCAACGACTTGCATGAAGTATTTTTCTGTGATTTCCTGTATGTGTTGCAGGAGTGGATATTGAGGTTGAAATATAACCACCCTACAAATCAGAACATACAACTAGAATGGAATCATGTGGAGATCACATAGTTACAACAAGTTGATAATAAATTTATGCGCAGAGTAAATTTATAGTTAGACTATATTGTTGCAAGATTTATCACAAAATTTCCAGTAGATACTGCGAAGTCTTACAACGCAATAGAGAAAGATTTCATGAAGGGACCTTGAGGTAGGTATATCAGATCGCATCAAGATATTATTGTATAACAAAGGGTTAACAAAAATGGCCTCAGACAACTAAACATCCCTGTGTGCATTGGGGAAGGGGGGAAGCACTGCCAAGAGACAAAGAAATGGAGGAAGATATGGATAAAGGAAAGAAGGAGGAGGCATTGGATCTAATCATGATGGAGGAAGACTAGATCAAGAAGATCATGGAAATAGCTGGAAGAATGCGCAATGGAGTACCCTACCAATATAAGATGAACAACAAAAGTAGATCCATAGTCGCGAGGGAAGGCTTGGAAAGTGATGAAGAAGAGGTAGATGATATTTTTCCTGTGGATAAGATTGAGGAAATATTACGAGTGACCTATGAAAGGAATACAAGAGATCGATGAGTAGAAACCAGAGGCAAAATTCCTATCCATGTTAGCATCAGTGTGGAACCCATAAACCCATGTGAAAATAATACACCAGAAAGAACACCACTGTTTAGGCAACCAAATTTCAATGGAAGAAATGAAGCAAGAAGTACATCTACATAGGGAGAAAAAAATTGGGGAGCTAGTTCATGAAGCATTATTCAAGGATCTACACCATGTAGAGATAGTATTTCAACATTCAAGATGGAATGACATGATCCCACCATTAGGTTACCAAAATTCAAGGGAGAGGCATTGGAGGACCCTGAGAAGCACTTGTTTATTTGTGAAAAGATCTGGGAAGAAAAGCATATCACAGATAAGGATGACAAAATTGCACAATTATCCATCACACTAAGAGACTTCGCACTGGATCGGTACATGAGATTAGCTGCAAATAGTTCAGCAGGAACAACCAAAATGATTGGGGATATCAAGAAGTTGTTGATAAATGAATTCCAGAAGCCTAGATCAGAGGATCAATACATGAATGAGATGATAGAGATCAGAAAGAAACCAGGAGGATTTTTATAGGAGATAGACCAGAGATTCAAATGATTGAAGGGAAAGCTGAAGTATTTCATGAAAGATATGCAGCATAGGAATCTATTTTTGAATTCACTACTACCACACTTGAAATACCCTTTGAGACAACAGAAGTTTCAAACCCAGGTCGAGGCTCTGCAGGAAGCCTTGCAACTAGAAGAGAACCAGTAATAGAGGAGCTCAAGGAAGACCTAAAGAATCTAACATTTCAATTAAACCAGAACAAGAGTAAGGAAAAAAGAGAAGTTGTCTGGTGTACCACATGTAGTACATAAGGACACCACAAGAAAGAATGCTCAACATTAGTGCAATACATGGAAATGAGAATGCCAAACCCTTTTCCGCCAGGAGGACTATCGTGTGGGATATGTTGATCCGGAATGTATTTGCAGAATGAAATGAACACATATTATTATCAAAATATTCTTAACAAAGAATAACAGATATACAGTAAAATTGGTTTCTATTCAATAAGGAAATAAGTTGAAACTGTAAAATGCCGCAGAAACAAGCTTGCTAGAATAGTGGCGACTTATCTCTGAGAAGATGTGTGACAGTTGCACTCATTCGCAAGAAGATGATTACAATGAGGCTCTGAAGTCCCTTTTAAACATGAATTTAAAAAACTCGATACATCCAAAAAACCTAACCCTAGGAGATGAAGCACCAAAAGTCATGTGGGCCCCGACTAGGTAAGTTAGTACATCAACTTCTCGGGGTCTTAACTTTTGCATATGATCTATGTTTTAAGAACAAGATAGCCCATTGGAAAGGTGTATCCAAGGGATACACATTTTTTTGTTATCTATCAAAGGTCATAATAACTATGGAAATCCCTAAAAAATGTTTTTTAGGGCCTCAAAACGGCCCCGCAAGTCAGGGACACAAAAACTAGGGAAAAAACTGCCAAACTGGAAAACTACCAAAATGAGCCAGTTGGAATAGGTGGGAGGCCACTGAAATCCATCTAGATCATCTGTAAGACATAGGGTCATGATCCATATCACTATCCAATGATGCAAAAATAACAAACAGTGCCTAAGAGTTCATATTGCAACTTTTGCAAGTCAGTAGGCCATGATGACAAATATTGCAGAATGATGGAGCTAATGAGAGTAAGAACATCAGAAAACTATAGGGTTCAGGCATAGATGATGAAAGGGAAACATGCACTACATTTTAGCCAAGTACCATCCCCATATAAAATTGTGCCACAACAATATAACATTGTGCAACCGTAGTACAATACCACGCAACCTCCGTATAACCCTACGCAGTAAAACTAGGTTCCACGATACAACGCACTGCAAGGAGATCAAGATGGCTACAATTAGAATGAGAAATGTTTGTAGAACCCACTTGTTTAGACCTAGAGGAAATTAACCAGTTATACAGGACCACCACATGAGAAGAAGATTATGTGAATCCAACTGCAGATGGGGTACTTAGTTGGAGAAGTATCATGTCATGCACGTTAGAATCAAATAGAAGGTTGGAGAACTAGCAACATATATTACCTAAAGTCTCCAGAAGCAGGTGTGCAAGAATATACCGTGAGGTAAGATGGGAAGGTACAGAGATACGATAACCTCCCAACTTTCATGGGGTGAATGACTTAGAATAATTCATAACAAGATATGAGGATAAAGTGTTAGAAAATCAGAGGATCTTAGCTATGCATATAACATTCAAGGAAACACCTACAACATGGTGGGGTGCACACAAAGAGATAGTCAATAAATGGTACCAATGTAAGCGATTACTGCGCATCAGATTTGGCATAGAACAGGGAGGCAACCAAATATAGAGATATGATGGACTGTGGACACTAGCCAAACACTTGGAGAAGTGCATAACACTATGTATAATGACACCACTAGAAGAATGGTCTCATCACTATATTCACACATTGGAAGGGATTTCAACAAATTGGTATGTAGACCAGGAATTGCGCAGAGGCACTACAGAATGGGCATTATTACAACATAATTTGTTAGTCACCTTCTCATTTGACATGAGAACCCCAACATAGATTTAGAACTCAAACATATCAGAGGGGAAATATTCATTCAAGAACTAGAGGTTGAACTTATAACATAGTATCAATAACAAAACATACAAACAGTGAAAGAACTATTGGCATGCTACCATGTGCAGGAAGAAGCACTAGATGAAGATGACCCCCACAACATTCAAATTACAAAAATTGAAGGATAAAGGGAGGTGGAAGGTCCATATCTCAAATCATAAGTATTTACTATGCCAATCAAGGTGAAGAAAGTACATATTGGGACAAATGATAATCCCAAAATGGCCAGTATTGGGGATTACTAGGATGAACAAACAATAGAAAAAATAACAGAGTTGTTGCATGAGTACAATGACCTATTCCCAAAAACCTTTACATAGATGAAAGGTATATCTAGAGAGCTAGGAGAGATGAAGATACCTCTCAAACCCGAGGCTAGATCATTCAGACAACGACCATATTGAATAAACCTAATATATAAGAAAAAAGTAAAAGAAGAAATTGACATAATAATGGAGTCTAGAAACATAGAACCTATGGAGGAATCTGAATGGGTAAGCCCTATGGTAGTTCAAGAGAAGAAGCAGGGAGGGATAAGGATCTGTGTTGATCTCAGTAAATTGAATGATGCTTGCCTACATGACCCTTTTCCTACCCCTTTCATAGATGAGTTATTAGAGAATGTAGGAGGCCAGAAAACATACTCATTCACAGATGGATTCTCGGGCTACCATCAGATCAATATAGCCCCAGAATATAGGTACAAGACCAATTTTTTCACAAAATGGGGATCCTACTAGTACACAATCATTCCTTCTAGACTAAAGAATGCACCAACAATATTCTCAAGAGTAGTCATAGTTGCATTCAAAGAATTCATCCATCAATTTTTAGAAGTATATATGGGTGATTGGACAATCTACAGTCTGTTGAAAGATCATGTAGCGGTGTTGGCCCTCGACCAAGTTTTGAGAGAACCTTGGTCGTGCTTGACCATTTTTGGAACTTAGATAGGCTGGTCGAAGACGGAGAGCCGAGGCGAAGAAGATATCACGGGATCTCACCCACTTTGTGGGCTTTTTGGGCTTTTAGGGTTTATGTAACGGGTATGGGATGTAAGCCCATGGGTTCACCCATGTTTAGGCCCCTTTTGTAATGTATAAAAAAGTATATAGGACTTAGAGCAAAGGGATTCGAAGGCTTGTCTTAGTGCATGATTGTATTAAGGCTTGCAGAGTTAAGTGCAAGTGTTTGGAAGTGTTTTGTGCACAGACTTGTTGACGGGAGAAATTGACCGTCCGTCAACTGGAAGAGTGGAACCGGTCCGGGGTTGTCTAATAACCCAAGCCATTTGGAATGAACCACCCTGACGAGTTTAGCTGCTCCGTTAGCCGATCTTAGGTCCTAAGAAAACAAAAAGAAAAATTATTCTAAACTAACTAAACTAACTAAAAACAAAATAAAACAAACTAAAACAAACTAAACTAAAACTAATCAAAGATAGGTATGTAATGAGACTACATCAAGATAGGTTGAGGTGGATTAAAATCTGAAAAGAAATTGATTTCTTATCTAATCAAAATAAGTTGAGGATCAACAAAGGTGTAGATCCATTGATAAGTGTTGTGTAAATGAAAGTTGTAAAAAAAAGTTCTTAAATAGAATTCTCACCTGAATTTATTTGTGCATTCTTTTTCAGACACTAAATTCAAAAAATGGATCATAAAAATCTGNCCGAGCCAATTATGCTTTCATGGTGTGTAATGAGATTACATTAAGATAGGTTGAGGTGGATTAAAATCTAAAATGAAATTGATTTTTTATCTAATCAAAATAAGTTGAGGGTGAACAAGGATGTAGATCTATTGACAAGTGTTGTGTAAATGAAAGTTGTAAAAAAAAGTTTTTAAATAGAATTCTCACCTGAATTTATTTGTGCATTCTTTTTCAGATACTAAATTCAAAAAATGGATCATAAAAATCTGAAACCTCCTCTCATTCAATCAAAAAAAAAGTTGATGAGATAAAAAAATCTGCAACCTCCTGTCATCCAATCAGGGAAAGTTGAGGGGGATCAACATCTAAAAGGAAATTGAATTATTTCTGAAGCGCGTCCAAAAAGCTGCATCCTCCTCTCATTCAGTCGAGTAGTTATAGACGACCCATGATGATTCATTTTTGGAGAGTTCAGTGCTGTTTTCGATCTGTCGTTGTTTCCCTCTTTATCAACGTGACTTTTTGGTTTCACAGTGATTCAACCTTTTAATATCGCCTGGTAAGACCGCTGCACCGCAGCTTCTTTGGTTTGTTTTCATTAGAAAAATATTTGAAAGTGACATGTAAATAGTAAGTATTTAAATTGAATAAATAAAAAATAAAGTTTAAAATTTTAATAAATAAATAATTGAATAAATAAAAAATAAAATTTAAAATTTTAATAAATAAATAATTGACTGAAAAATTTATATCATACATTTATAAAAATTAAACAATGTCATCAAAACTTTATTTTTATAATAAGTTAAGGTTCATTTTTGATTGAACAGTTTTTTTCATTTCATAACAAGTTTTACATGTTTGTGTATTTATTTTTAATTAAGATAATTTTATTTTTATTATTTTTTTAATTAAAAGTATTTATTTATTTTTAAATAAATTATTATCTAAAATAACACAACCAAAATACAATAAATTAATCATGAAAAAAATACCCAAGTAACTAAATAATATAAGGTAATTTCACCAAATTAGTTAGTTAGATGTCGAAATCTCCCACTTATTAGTCCTGGCCCTTGAGGCAGTAGGACTATAGTAATAGATTCACAACATTTTTTATTAAACTTGCACACAAATCAAAGAGTTTATGTTCTTTTAACCAAAGTTTTTTAAACTTATACACATTTCACGTTCATATTTGATTTTTTAGCCAATGTTTGAAGTTGGAGGTCTTATTTAGCCTTAGATCGAGGCAAACTACAATTTTTTACGAAATAAACTTTGGCAAACTGATGATATATTTATCGTGTTTACACTGAATAACGATTAGGTTGATTAATGCTAGACTTGACATTAGCATTAATTCAACTAACATTTAATGTTTGGCCTTACCATATGATTATTATTTATAATAGCATCGTCTTTGCTTGCATAGCCATTTGTTGCGTGTGGACAATGACATATAGAGTGCATGCAAAATTCGTGTCCATCAATATGGAGGACGCCAAGTGAATAAGCAGACGGATTTTTAAGAACTTGAAGGAGAGTGGGAACGTCTAGTGTCTGGACCTTGGCAAAGAGAGGTTGGACCTTGGTTCTCCATTTGGTTTAGACTTTGTTTCGATGCACCTCTTCAGGAGCTTTTTTCGATGCGCGTCTTCAGGAGATTTTCAGTGCATGTTGCAAAATTTTTGTGTGTCTTCAGGAGCTTGCAAGTTGTATCCGTACCCTCCTTTGCAGTATCCTCCTGAGAAGGCACAATATCATACCCTCCTTTGCAGTATCCTCCTGAGAAACCACAATAGAAGAAGAAAGTTGTAGCTTTGCAGCATACAAAATGTTGCTTCATATAACTTGCATCACTGCATCACCTCTTGACCTCTCTACTCGGCCAAAAAATCCTATAACATCGTAAGTATTATCACACCATGATTCATTGAAATATAGTTTTTACTAATCTAAAAGATGAAAGATGAAAAATAAAACACAGTATATATTTGATGTAGGCATCAACCATGACTCTGAGCTTTGACATGAATATAAGGCCAATAGACTGTTCACTTTCTGGATGATAAAAGCATTGAATCTTTTAGTGTATTTACAAAAAAAATATTTCACAATCAATTATTTATATATTTCTATATGACTCAGAATAATTTCTTAATATTCCATTATTTCTACAAACTCTCCCACAACGCTAGCTAGCTTATTTCTACAGACACCATTTATGGTGATGCAGAGCTATCCCTCGCCTTAATATTATTATTGGCATTCTTGTTTTTACTGTGCTCAGGGGGAGAAATGGAAGGTAGTTGGTCCAAGGTGGCATACCTGGCAGCGAGCGAGTTGAATATGGTGACAGGATAGTGAAGACGCAGACGAAGACAATACATTGGGGCGTCGTAGGCTCAAGAGACCTTACACTCCTCCTAGGATTTGAACCTATGATGTGGAGGATACTCTTCTAGGGTAGTTTTACTTTGAACCAATATCCCATTTAAGAAGAGCCTATCAGTGGTGAATCAGGCTTGAGAATCCACCCATAGTACAATTTACCAACTTCGATAAGAGAATCTAACCCCAACGTTCCTTAGCACATAGGTCTGATTAAACTGCCTTTAGCCAGTGCTGGGGAGCTTGTCTCTATTGCCTGTGCAACATATTTCTATGCTCTGAATCCTGTCCACAAATAAATAACTAAGTTAAGACAATAGTTTCTAAGGCACTTCTGACGATCCATCCCACTCCCATGGTGGTTCCTCTTTCCTGTATCATAAACTTCCTCCATTAATTGTGTAGGCTACTGAGGCATAGTGGTAAATATTCAGTCAAGGTTGTTCTCAGTGCGATACCTAGCCAGATTCGGTAAAGCAAGTGGTTGTTTGGAAGGCCATCAAGCAAAACCAGGACCAGACTACAAGCCTCTTTGTTTTATCCACCCTCGGCTGCAAGACTCGATAATAATGAGAGAAAAGAGTATAAGTGTTAGCATCATACCCACTCCTCTGAGAAGGTATGCAGTCGACAACTTCCATGAGAAAATCAATTTTCCATTGCCATTGCCATTCCAAGAACTACAATCTTCATAGTTATCGCCATATTCGCAGAGTTCACTGTACGAGGACATTGGGAAGCAACATCTTGGGATAAGATTTCCCTGCCATGCAATTTGTTAGAGCTAAAATATAGTAAACATTCACGATATTTGAACTCCTTTCAGTGTAGATTCTCCACGTCTCCATTTTGAAAGAAAAGTTATGGGCACGTTGTATGTTGTTCATTTATGTATGTTAGGACATGCTTGGATTCTAGAGTTGGGCTAAGATATTCCTCTTGGTTACTTCTTACAATAAAGTTTCAATTTTTATTAGTCTATTCAACTTGATCAAATTGGGTAAAAACTACCTAATAACTGTAAAAACTAATTTACAAATCATTAGCTATATTGAATTTTGCACTCTTTTTCAATAATAAAAAAATACTTGACTACTCTAGACATGATCATAAACTAATTTACAAGTTTTGACAATATTTAAGTTTGAATAACCTGAATGGTATGTTTAATTTTACACAGTTAAAGTTTAAAAAAGCTAAAGCTTAATTTTTTTTTAATATAGGCCACAATGCCAATGAAAATCACTAAGTGTACTTGTCTTGTCATTGTCTCATTTGGGTCTTCAGAATCCAAATGATGATTTGTAAAAATACCATGTATCCATGTCAATGTAGTTTACTTTATCTCAGAGAAAATTAGTTATTATTATTCATTAATGAATTTATTTCGATAGTGTTATGAACTTTTCAGATCATCGAGAAGTTATCTGTAAGAACACCTAGTGGGAAAGTGAAGCTGAAACTTATGAAAGAAATAGAAAAGGAACACGACATTGACTGGGATCTAGTAGAATCAGACTGTTGAAACTTCCTGACGTTGCCTGTAAGTCTATGTCTGAAACATTTCATGCATGTGATGATGAGTTGAATTTCATTTGCTAGATTCTTAGTGTCATTTTGCACAAACATAAATAGGCATGGAGGGACACAGAAATTCGAAGAAGACACTATAATTTTGATTATAATCGCATCACTGTGTACAATATAAAAATATGGAAACAAAGAAAGCCATGATAATAACCTATTCCCAGATGCAGAAATGGTTGCATGCTTGAGTCTTGTCTCAAGGATTTGATAAAGACGTTTGATTCGAACATCCAACAGGTGATACATACACTCTTTTCCATAGTGATCTGGTCCATAACAACCTATGGGTTTTCTACTATGCTACATCAGGTTCAACATTTTAGCATATTTATGTGACTAAAATATGCATCAGGCTCAACATTTTAGCATATTTATGTGACTAAAATATGCATGGAGATCAATTGGCGAAACCCCCACATGAGCTCAGTTTTCATGAAAATCTAAGAATGTGCTTGAGCTCGGTTTTCATGAACATCAAAGAACGTGCTTTTTTCCTTCTTGTCAGGGACTTGTTGCTTCACAACTCCTCTTTTTTATGTTAGAAATTGGCTAAGAAGTATTATAGCGGTGGGAATGTATTTCAGAATTTTCAGTTTTTTTTGAAAATGTTAAATTAATTTTATAGGTTCATGAATCTTTCACTTAGGTTATAAATTAGGGGCAAGATATATCATAGGTTAGGGCTTGTCTTTTCAAACTATTAAATTATCAAGTTCACTTAAGTTAGAAACTAGGAAGAAGTTACTAGCGCACTTAGGTTATAAATTAGGGACAAGATATATCATAGGTTAGGGTTTGTCTTTTCAAACTATTAAATTCTCGAGTTCACTTAAGTTAGAAACTGGGAAGAAGTTACTGGTGATGAGAGTACATGTTATCCTATTATGTTTTCAAATTTTTCATTTTATCCAACTCAAAGATCTAATTTAGTCACCAAACCTCAAAGAGCATTATGTGGTGACATGTGTTCTAGAGTTGAAGGTTTATGAATTGTAATAAGGAAGGGATATTGAACTTATTAAGAAGAAACACATAAATTTCAGTAGAGTATGAAGGGATATTGAAGATATAATTGTCTGTAGCATATGAAAATCATCCCACGTCCACACTCTAAACTTCATTGCAATGGTTGTGTGTTACTTATAAACCCCAAAGCATAATTAATAGATATTTTAATTGCCATAAACATAAAATATAGGTTGAGAGTTGATCTTCAACCCCTAATTAAGATGTAGTTTAAACATTTTATGTTTTTACTCTTTTTTGGCATCTTTTCGGATGGGTTTCATTAAAAAATCGGTCAAAAATTCAGAAAATAGTTGGAATGACAAATTTCAGTGGTTCAACATACATACTTTGGGTGCCATAGACATTTTCAAAGGAACTATACCTATTTATGCATTCAGTTTGAACACTCTAAAATTGTCATCACACTCTGGCGGTAGTGGCTAAAAAAAAGTAAAAACGTAGAATGTTTAAACAACAGGTAATATATATATTTTTTATGTGTTAGGAATTATCCATTACAATTAATATCAACATCATTGACACATCATCCAATATATTAGAGAAACGATAATAACACATTATCAATCATTCACGACGTAAAGCCGTCACATCATTGCCATGAATAATGATACACATATCGATGCATTAAAACAAATAAATAGCGACCCATAATCATTGCCTTGATACAAATAAATAATGACGCATAAACAATACGAATCACAAAGAGCTCAACTCCTCTCATCAGGATACTCATTAGATAACACCATGATAACATGAGATAACATAATGCTAACTTAAGGATCATAAATATAATCATAATAATGACATAATATATTACCCTCCCAACCTACCATGCAAGGTTAGGACCTCCAAGAAAGATAAGAAACGCTCAAGCCCAGGTTCCAATTGATTTTAACCATTTAAGGTCTCAAGGTTGGCGACTTTTCTGAGGAACATGGAGGTCTCTACATCCCACTAACAACAATTCCAATCATCATCTAGATCAATTCATCAATTCTATTCATCAATCATCATAGCAGAACGATAATCAATATCACCATCAATAATACATCCATATTAAATATTTGTTGCGCGCGAGAGTAACAATTCTAGAACAATCACATGTCGACTTAAGTAAAGGCGCAAGAGAAACTAGCCACTAAATTAGTCATAAATCAAATAATTCAAGACGCAAGATTAATTAACATTAAAATCAAGGTGCAAGATACAAAGAAGAAGCAATCACACGCCCACTTAAATTATGTCATGCATGTAATTCTATTATTATATCAGAACAAATCAATAGCGTGAGGTAAATATTCATTAAATTCTTGTGCCACCCAAGTAACTAAAAAAATCCCTCAATACATCATCGTTTATGCGCGCGAGAAATTTATTATCTAGAACAACATTCCTTTCATTACATTCCATATGCGCAAAAGTCTGAGGTCCAAAAAATCATTTACTTACACTGTAATTTACACACACCATAAATCTAACTTTTGATTAATCACATCATCAATATGTATTTCGCAAGGAAATCTAAACCATAAATTCAACATACATCATATTAAGTTTAGGCACAATAGTATCATCCATTTAACTTAGTGCGCTAGGAGATCTCCTCCTTTCAACAATTATGCATCAACTCAATTAATGGCCGAAAATTAAACTACACACATGACTATCCACACCTAGATATATATATCATGGTGCAAGTAAAATTATGACTAAATATTTTATCCATCCATAGTATTCTTAAGGCACAACGAGACAACAGTTTACAATACCATTAAAAGAAGAGCATATAACATTTAAGGACTCTGAATATAGCATCAAGGAATATAGCATTAAAGAAGAGATTATAGCATTAAATACTTTGAATATAACATCAATGAATATAGAATAAAGGAGAGAATATAGCATTAAAGACTCAGAATATAGCATCAATGAATTTAGCATAAAAAGAGATGATAACTTTAAGAACTCTGAATGTAAATGTTAAATCAAAATTTACTACATAATCATAATTCATGTAATTCAACCTTGTTATAAAGTAATTGGAACTGTGTCGAACTGGAGGACTCTTGCCCATGCAGATATAAAAAGGGGATACACAGAGGATTCAGTCCGAATTTGTTGGGTGAAGAGGGCGGAAAATGCAGGGAAATAAAAGTGAAGACATGTGCTAGCCTCCCCCATAGGCTGAGCACCAAGATGGGCACAATTTACTCAATCAAAACTTATAGGAATAAAGGTGAAGACATGTGCTAGCCTCTCCCATAGGCCGAGCACGAGTTTCTCAATAAAAATGCAGAGAAATAAAGATGAAGACATGTTATAGCCTCCCCCACAGGCTGAGCATGATTTACTGAATAAACACGGAGAGGAATAAAGGTGAAGATATGTCCTAGACTCTCCCACAGGATGAGCATGATTTTCTCAATAAAACACAAAGAAATAAAGGTGAATACATGTCCTAGCCTCCCCCATAGGATGAGCATTATTTTCTCAATAAAAACGTAGAGAAATAAAGGTGAAGACATGTGTTATCCTCCCCCATAGGTTGAGCATAATTTACTCAATAAAAATGCAAAGGAATAAAGGTGAATACATGAGCTAGCCTCCCCAACAGGATAACCATGATTTTCTAAATAAAAACGTAGAGAAATAAAGGTGAATACATGTGCTATCCTCCCCCATAGGCTGAGCATGATTTACTCAATAAAAATGTAGAGGAATAAAGGTGAATACATGTGCTAGCCTCCCCCATAGGCTGAGCACAATTTTGTCAATAAAAACGTAGATAAATAAAGGCGAGGACATGTGTTATCCTCCCCCATAGGATGTGCATGATTTTATCAATAAAAATGTAGAGAAATACAGGTGAAGACATGTGCTATCCTCCCCACAGGCTGGGCGTACTAAGAATTCAACAAATAAAATGTAGAGGAAAAACGTTGAGCCCAATGAAGAGAACTGGAGGTAACCACTTGGCAAAATTAAAGAACAAAATGATGTGAAAAAAATGCAAACAATCTCAGAGGCCAACTGTCGAGGCTGAGGAGAAGGAAACACGGTCCAAAGAATTTAAAACATAGAGGTGAAACAAATGCTTTCCAAATCAAGTCGGGCTGCAACTTTAGTTAAAATGTTAAAATGGGACAACGAACAATCAACGCCATGATGAAGCTTAAGGATAGGAAAATCTCTCATGGAGAATAAATACAATACATAATTACCACAAAGACATGCTTAACTAAATCTCAGAAAAAACATTAAACATTGAATAGATTTTCTAGCAACGCGTATGCAATGAAATTAAACTACAATTTTAATTGAAACTAATGAGCACAATATCAGTTTAGAATTACCATAACCGGAGGCGAAGGATTTGAAGTTGTTGTTCCATGCTTGCACTCCCTCCTTTTTCCTACTTTCTAATCGTGAATACCTCATCGGTACCTCCCAGCCAATGCTAGGGGTACTCTTCAACCCGCTTATCCCCCCAATCCACAAAGGGGTCACACACACAAAACCAGAAAAAAATATAGCTCCCATCTCACCTCACAAGGTCGATCTACCACTCTCTTTTCGAGTTGGGTATCCCAACTCCCACAAGAAAAATCAATGAAAGGAATTCTGACAGCATAACCTTACACATACCAGTCGTGATCCATTCCTCTTCTCAGCCATTTCTTTTATAGATTTCTTCTTAGTGACCACTTTCCATTTCCACAATTAATTCATTTTATTAAAATTTAATTAGGAAATACTCTCCCCCATACACTTGTCACCCGATCCCTTAGTTGCACCAAAAATTCATTTATTTGATTTAATTAAATGTCAATTTCCCTCACCCATCCTTAAAGTGCTCCTAAAAATGCTCCTTGATGTCACTTTATTCCCTCTATTTCCTTTTAATGATTGTCGCCTTTCTAAAACTTAGTTGTGTTTTATTTAGGAAAGTTCTTTAGTTAGACTAGACTAGATTCCTTTCTATGTTTCCACAACCCTTTTTACTTTCATTTCCCCTTTTTGTCTAAGTTCCAATTTAGCATGTCTAGCACATTATCAGTAATTAAATCTTTAGATAAATATTTCTCTTTTAAATTCTTAACTTGATTTTTCTTCATCCCCGTTTTATTAATTGATCATTCAGTTTTGTTTTTTTAGTCTTCTTACCCTATTTAGACCTAGGCTTAATTTTCAACTAGGCCTATAAATTTCTTTTTTTTGAAGGGAATTTTATAACTAATAAAAATTTACTCATTTAACATTTATTTTAAGGATGACCCTGCCAAAAAAAAATATTGTTTTCTAGGAACCTAGGTTTATTGACTCACCTTTATTTAAAATCACGGCATGCCTTTCAAAACACACTATGTGCTCCAAGGGTGACACTCTCCTTTATTCATGTTTTATTGATGGGATGTGCCCTTCAAGATGCACTGGGTGCTCCCAAGGTGCCACATGGCTTTGATTGATTTTGGTAGTTGTCCAACCCTTAGAGTCAATACTACATTAGGTAACCTTGAGAGAGACTAAGTGCCTCTAAGGAATAACCACCCTTCCTTATTGCAGGCTCCTTAGAATATTCATGAGCGACTGTATCAGTTTGTTCTCACGGAATCGTGGATCTCTTCAACTAGGTAATATTTAACCTACAATTCGAGCCATGGTGGGAGTGCTAGTAGGCTGTGGCAGGGATGTTGCCACACTTCTCGCTCAATATTTGGTTTTTGTGCATGGCCCATTTACTCGTAATGTGAGTCTGATTAGAAAGCAATTGTTAGCCTACATCCATTAAAGAAACACATCAATGATCCATAAAAACATCATAATATTGTTGGGTATGTGTTATATTCTTTACACGAGTAGTAGTGTCTGAGCACTTGCATCGGGCGTGTAGGGGGGAGGAGCCCCCCGCGCGGGGGTTCGGGGGCAGCGCCCCCGAAAAATTTTTTTTGGGCCAACATATTTTCGCCGGTTTCGAGCCGACATATTATCGCCGGGCCGACATATTTTCGGGACCACATGATATTAGGTGGTTTTCGGCACATGGTTTTTTGCCGATGGTTTTCTATTTC
>JZKD02S1798418.1:497398-520259 GCA_000966675.3 Picea glauca
GATGATTCAAAATGAAAATGTCTCCTTGGTATATATAGGAGACTAGGAGGTATAATTACAACTAATGGCCTAAAGGCGACATAAATAAAATAACATTACTAATATAATATGCCCCGATTAAGGGGTAATGAGCCAATATTAGGGCTTAACATGGTCTTGGGAAGACATGAAAGCTATATTTCATAAAAAATACCAAGACTATTGCAAGTCCAAGGATTCTCGTAATGATATTTTTAAGGTCCAACAGTTAGAGGACAAGAGTCTCAAGCATTACATGGAATGGTTTTCTTATATCTCATAGAAATTGAAGTACCATCACCTTATAGATTATGCAGTCAAGACTCTTTTCCTTAAAGGTATTTCAGAAGAATACCTAGAGACACTTAACCTCATGGCATCAAGTGACATCTCCCATAAACCATTTACTGAGATCTTTGAAATGTGTAGTAAATACTCGAGGAGTAGAACCAAAACAGGGAAAAATGTTTGAAATCCTTATAGTAGAAACCTAACAACAGTTAGTTCAGGTGGTATCACAAGGGTAGAGATAGGAAACCTACTAGAGAACTTCAAAACCAATATCTAAGTACAATAGGTTCCTAGTTGGACACCCTAAAGATTAAAAAGAAACAATAGGAGGAGAATGGAGCAACGTGCATATTTTGTCCAAGATGCAGGAGGAAGCATTCCTCAAGGGAATGCCCATTAGATAATATTTTAGTTTGTGGTTTATGCATTGAAGACCACCCAATGATCACAACCATGCAAGACACGATGAGGGAGAAGAAGTTGGAAACCAAACAGAAACAACCTTCTGGTTTCCAATTTTGGATACCACACAAAATGTCAACATGAAGAGAATTCCACTATTAGAACTGCCCACCTTTTATGATAAAATAGGTGAAGACCCAAATACCTTCCTATTTGAGTTTGGCATCTTGTGTAGGAGCTCCAATTACTTGCAAGATGCCCAGAAACTAATACTTTTTCCTGCCACCCTCAAGGATTTCACACTAACATGGTTCATGGGGTTGGGAGAGTCCAGTATTAGGTCTTGGGAAGACATGAAAGATATATTTCGTAAAAAATACCAAGATTGCTGCAAGTCCAAGGATTCTCGTAATGATATTTTTAAGGTCCAACAGTTAGAGGATGAGAGTCTCGAGGATTAAATGGAACGGTTTTCTTATATCTCACATAAATCAAAGTACCATCACCTTCTAGATGATGCAGTTAGGACTCTTTTCGTTAAAGGTATTTCATAAGAATACCTAGAGACACTTAACCTCATGGCATTAGGTGACATCTCCCTTAGACCATTTATTGAGATCTATGAAATGTGTAGGAATTACTCAAGGAGTAGAACCAAAATGGGGAAAAATGCTCAGGATCTTTATAGTAGAAACCTAAAAACACTTAGTTTAGGTGGTATCACAAGGGAAGAGATACGAAACCTACTGGATAACTTCAAAACCGATATCTAAGTACAATAGGTTCCCAATTG
Organism: Picea glauca; assembly: GCA_000966675.3. Taxonomy (NCBI): domain Eukaryota; kingdom Viridiplantae; phylum Streptophyta; class Pinopsida; order Pinales; family Pinaceae; genus Picea; species Picea glauca. The sequence continues at coordinate 498,903 of JZKD02S1798418.1, forward strand.
GACACCCTAAAGATTAAAAAGAAATAATAGGAGGAGAATGGAGCAATGTGCATATTTTGTCCAAGATGTAGGAGGACGCATTCCTCAAGGGAATGCCCATTAGATAATATTTTAGTTTGTGGCTTATGCACTGAAGACCACCCAATGATCACAACCATGCAAGACACGAAGAGGGAGAAGAAGTTGGAAACCAAACTGAAACCACCTTCAGGTTTCCAATTTTGGATACCAAACAAAATGTCAACATGAAGAGCATTCCACTATCAGAACTACCCACCTTTTATGATAAAAGAAGTGAAGACTTGGATACCTTCCTATTTGAGTTTGGCATCTTGTGTAGGAGCTACAATTACTTGCAAGATGCCCAGAAACTAAGACTTTTTCCTGCCACCCTCAAGTATTCCACACTAAGATGGTTCATGGGGTTGGGAGAGTCCAGTATTAGGTCTTGGGAAGACATGAAAGCTATATTTCATAAAAAATACCAAGACTGCTGCAAGTCCAAGGATTCTCGTAATGATATTTTTAAGGTCCAATAGTTAGAGGATGAGAGTCTCGAGAATTACATGGAACGGTTTGCTTATATCTCACAGAAATCGAAGTACCATCACCTTCCAGATGATGTAGTCGGGACTCTTTTCCTTAAAGGTATTTAAGAAGAATACCTAGAGACACTTAACCTCATGGCATTAGGTGACATGTCCCATAAACCATTTACTAAGATCTGTGAAATTTGTAGGAATTACTCGAGGAGTAGAACCAAAACAGGGAAAAATGCTCGAGATCCTTATAGTAGAAACCTAAAAACAGTTAGTTCAGGTGGTATCACAAGGGTAGAGATAGGAAACCTACTGGAGAACTTCAAAAACTATATCTAAGTACAATAAGTTCCCAGTTGGACACCCTTAAGATTAAAAATAAATAATAGGAGGAGAATGGAGAAATGTGCATATTTTGTCCAATATGCAGGAGGAAGCATTCCTCAAGGGAATGCCCATTAGATAATATTTTAGTTTGTGGCTTATGCGTTGAAGACCACCCAATAGAAAAATGCCCATCACTGCCCGGTTTATTAGTCATTTATAGAAGTGAGGATCCTGGGGAATCCTCTTATGCACCTAGAAGGCCATGGAAGCCTAGGAGTCAGCCTACATACCAGGATCTACAACCCCAATTTCCACCCTATTATCAACAACCACAACAGTGGAACTCACCGAATTGGCAAAACTAGTCTACATAGTATCAAGATCCTTGGCTACAAGGATGGAGAGGAGGGAATACCCAAGGAAATACTCAATATCCACCTGTCCCTATGCCCACTCATTCTTACCACCAGTTTCCACTGAACATCCCGCAAGTTTTTTTGGGTTTTGTTCCCCCACCTTTACCTCCTATTCCACAACAACCCCAACAATACCAGAATACAAGCTCCCCAAGACCATCATTATTACCGACACAACTAGTTCGCAACCCCAATAACAAACCAACTCAACCTCTTCACAATTTTGAGATGCAAACCTTTCCGACGTATGTTATTTATCCTGTTCCATTGTAGGAGATTCAAATAAGGAGGCGAAAAGTTCTGGATAGACAGAGGCCTTCAATAGTCATCCGAGAAGAAGAAGAAGATGAAACTCCCAAACAACCCAGAAATGACACTAAGTGGGAGGATGTTATCATTCCTAAAGACCAAGAACCAAAGCTTCCCCAAAATGAATCTTCATAGATTACAAAATCCCCTCCTTATCTAGAAAGATTAGTGATTGAGAAACTTGCGACCCGACCGAAATTTGACATTTTGAATGAATTAAAGAATATCTGTGTTAAAATTCCCTTGTTAAATGACATAAAGGACATTCCAATTTACATTAAGGTGGTCAAAGAATTATGTATCAAGAAACCAGGTAGGAAGGAAAAATATCCTCCAACAATACATTTGATAGGATAATTCTCTGAATACATATCAGAGTATCCTAGGGTCGCAACATATGGGAACCCAAGAAACCCCATAGTAACAATAACCATTAATAAGGTTCACATCGGAAACACCCTCATGGACCTAGGGGAAGACATTAATGTTATGATTGTTACCACTTTGGAGGAATTACAGTTAAAACCTCTTCCTAGACCTACCCCGACTATTTTGGAATTAACAAATAAGACAAAGGTTATACATGAAGAAATCTTAGATGATATCATAGTTACATTAGTCTCATGGGAATACCTAGTAGACTTTCTTGTCATTCATTTAAAGGATCCTACTAAAGGGAATCTTGTTATCTTGGGAAGACCTTGGTTGGCCACAACCAATTCATTTATTGGCTATAGAGAAGGTGAAATGACCATCTCAAATGGACTTTCTATACAGAAGCTTACCATATACCCACCATCTCAACCTATCATGGAGAATCTATGGTGGTTTGAATGTCCATATCAGAATGAGGATTGAGAAGAACAGGTGTTGTTGAGTGATCATTCTTGGGCACTTCAGGAGAAAAAAATGAAAAATGTGTAAACTAGTTTATTTATGCTATCACATGTGTTTATTTTTCACAATATTTTCCCCAATTTGACTACATGTTTGGGGAAAATTTTCAAGAACAGTTGGACCCATCAACTTTGTCTTAGATGTATTTTATTTTTGAGATAGATGAGTCTGCCACATCTTATACCATGGCCTATGAGATTAGTCCAGGGAAAATCCTACATATAAATTCTGGACTAGACATAGACCAACAAAAACAATTAGTAAATGTCCTTAAAGAAAAATAAGGTTAATTCGCTTGGGAATACACTGATATGAAGGGTATACACCTTGATACATGAATTCATCAAATATATATCCAAACAGAAGTAACAACTGTTAGGAAACCCTAGAGGAGGATGAACCCAACACTCAAGGATATAGTAAAAGAGGAGATACATAAGTTATTGAAGGTCAGATTTATTTATCTGGTCTCTGACAGTAAATGGGTGTCCCCACTTGTAATGGTTCCAAATAAAGTAACCAATAAATGGAGAATTTGTGTCAATTTCTGGGAACTTAATAAGGTCACTCTAAAGGATTATTTCCCCCTTCCTTTCATTGACCAATTCTTGGACACCTTGTCAAGGAATAAATAATTCTCCTTCTTAGATGGATATAGCGAGTACAACCAAATTCTCATTGCAGCCGAGGATCGAGACAATACTACTTTCACTTGTCCTTGGGGCACCTATGCCTATAGGGTCTTACAATTCAGTTTGTGTAATGATCCTGCCACATTTCAATGAGTGGTACTAGGGATATTTATTGATATTATTCATGATTGTGTGGAATTATACATGGACGAATTCATAGTATATGGAAATACTTACCAGGAATCCCTAGATAATCTAGAGAAAGTCCTTATCAGATGTCAAGAAATGAACCTATCCTTAACTCATGAAAAATGTAAAATGTTGTTGACTGAAGGAGTAGTATTAGACCATCACGTTTCATCTGAAGGGATTAAAGTGGATCCTGCTAAGATTGAGGTAATCGTCAAACTTCCACCCCCCAAGACTCAGAAAGAGGTAAGAAGATTTCTTGGACATTTCGGATACTACCGACGATTTATTGAAAATTTCACAAATATTGTTGCACCCAGGTTTGGATTGTTAATAAAAGATGTTGATTTTCTTTGGACCGACCAGTGTCAAACTGCCTTTGAAACTCTAAAAGATAATTTATTTGTGGCACTAGTTCTTAGGGGACCCAATTGGGCCCTTCCATTTCACATATCCATTGATGCCTTCGATACTGCAATAGGAGGAGTATTAGGGTAGAAAGATGACCATCAATACTATGCCATTTATTTTGTGAGTAAGAACTTGTCTCATGCCGAGTTAAACTATACAGTTACCGAAAATGAATTCTTGGCAGTGGTCCATGCCATCAATAAATTTTGCCATTACATCATAGGATGCAAAGTATTTTTACATATAGATTACTCTACCATTATATTTCTCATGAATAAACCTATTACCAATGGTCGAGTGACTAGGTGGATCCTGTTATTGCAAGAGTTCAATATCACCATCCTTGACCGACCTAAAAAGGAGAATTTAGTAGTTCATTTTATTTCACGCATAAAACATGAGGATGATGATATTCGTGTTGATGATAGTTTTCCAGATGAGCATATCTTTTCCCTCTCTATAAATACCCCATGGTTTGTAGACATGGAAAATTATTTGGCTACTAGGAAGTTCCCAACTCATTTGTCACCTCATGAAAAGTGTAGAATTATCACACAAAGTTCTATCTACTCTTGGGTTGGCCATGAACTTTTTCATACTATACCAGACTTGATTATTTGTAGATGTGTTCGAGAAGATGAGATAGCAGAAATCCTATGAAGTTGTCATGATGGACCATGTGGTGGTCACTTTTCCAACAAACGTACAACATATAAGGTGTTACATTCAGGTTACTATTGGCCTAGCTTTTTAAGGATGATGCCAAATATGTGAGGAGTTGTGATAGCTATCAAAGGATAGGAAGACCCACATCAGCTGATGAAATTCCCTTACATGCTCAAGTTATGATAGAACCTTTTGAGAAATGGGCCCTTTATTTTGTAGGACCAATTTCACCCATGTCTCGTAAGAAGAACTATATTTTGGTTTGTACAGATTATGTCACCAAGTGGGTAGAAGCAAAAGCCTTATTTAGGGCTATCGAAAAATCTGTTGTTGAATTCATTTATGAAGACATATTTACTCGCTTTGGTGTTCCTCATGAAATTGTTATAGACCAGGGCACCCAATTCACTTCCAAGTTGATGAAGGAATTAATGGAGAAATATGGGATCAAGAATTGCAAGTCTTCTCCATATCACCCGCAAGATAATGGTCAAGTATAGTCGACAAATTAAATTTTGGAAATTATCTTAACCAAGACTATTCAATTACACCATAGGGATTGGGTTGATAGAATTCCATAGGCTTTGTGGGCATATCGTACCACCTGGAGAAACACCACTGAGTATACCCCCTACGAGCTAGTGTATGGAAAACAAGTACTTCTACCAATAGAATTCTAAGTAAGGACTTTTCGTATTTTTGCACGATTGGGATTAAACCTAGATGAGGCACATAAACAACGGGCCCTACAATTAAATGAGTTGGATGAGATTAGACAAGATGTTATCCAACGAACAATGTTATTTCAAAACCAAAGGAGCAAGTGGCATGAAAAATTTATCAAGAAGAAACAATTCTAACCTGGTGATTGGGCTTTGTTGTTTGACTCTCGATTTACAACTTTTAAAGGCAAGCTTACCACTCGGTGGTTGGGTTCTTATGAGGTAGTTACCATGTATGATAATGGGGTTGTTAAGATTAAAACAATTGACGATGGACAAGTATCTTTTGTAGTGAATGGACCCTGACTCAAACTTTACCATAGACCCATTTCCAAAGAAGATTTTCTACAGGTCATGTCAACTGACAAGGCATTGGCCTTAGTGGATGGGGAAGTTTATTCTTCCTCCCCTTGTTTTTGAAACTTTTTCTGAATTTTGATTGTACATATGTAAATAATTTGAAGTATGTTTTTGTTGATAAACAATTCTAGAGATTTATGCATGTATTTATTTCACCACGAGTGGACAATTTCAAGGAGACAAAAAGGGAAGTATTTTCCTTCAAAAAAATAAATATTTCTATATTTGAACCTTGTTGTCTTCTTAAGAATTAATTGAATAATGAATTGATGTGAATTAACCAGATTTTTGCAAGATTTCTATCTTCCTTTTCTTCAAGGCATCTTTAATGGAAGTTTCTCTTAACCTCCACTACTAGAGGATATAAGGAAGTGACACCTTGACTATCAAACCTAGAGGTTACTTGTACATTTTCCCCAAGAAACCTGAGTAGGTGAGTAAGTATCTTTATGAAAGAGTATAAAGAAGGTCTGATTAGTGGTTAGCCATGGAAACATCACTATAACTTAAAAAAGAAGAAAGTGAGTCGAGCTTGAAGATACCTTTATATTCTTTTCCAATGGTACCATCCACTACACACTAAAAATGATTGATTATACCATATCTTTAGATAGGATACGTCCACTTAGGTACCCCTTACATCAGGACAATCTATAAGGAACACATAAAGAAGAGTCATCCTCTAACATAAATACCATCCCATTCTTAAAATAAAATAAAATTCAGAGTTGTCTCCCAATCTTCTTGCAAAAATAAATCTTTATATACAAATCTTAAAACATGGTGGACTAGTATCTGTTGTAAAAGGGTGTAAGAGGCTAACCCGTCGGGATACTGAGAAAGTATGATGGTAGAGGGTATCGGTTTGTGGTATGACTAGGTAAACCCATCAGAGTATTGAACAGGTGTGCTAGAAGCAAGGCATTCTACCTAGCGAGGGTGATGATCTGAAAAACAATAAATAAAATTCTTAAATCTTAAATTTGTCCTGATGTACGACATTACTTGTAGACAAAGATGAAAATAAGTATGCATGGTTAAGCAAAGGTCAATGAACTCCATAAATCTTCCATTCAAAACTAGATTTAAGACTATCCTAAGACTCCCTCACCTACCTCTTCTTAACTATATGTAGGATGTTTTTTCCTATAGGTGGGGCCATACTTTAATCATCTTGCCAGACTAATGTGTGAAATTTATATCTACACTTGGCAAGCTGTAAATCTTAGGCTATTGGGAGAATTGATTGTTTCCCTATATTTTTTATTGTGAGGTGTCATTATACTTTTGAATTGTGTCCCTGCAGGTAATAATGGTTAGAGGAAGTCATGGAGGTAGGCGACGTGGTTCTAGGGGAAGAGGTGCGACCCCTCCAGCATCATCTATGCCAAAGGGGTATAACCCCCAAGGAGAAGAGAAGTCATTGGACATGAGTAGGTTTTTATGGGGGATGTGGTTGGGTTGATGAGGTCCTTCCATAGGATGTCAGAGGACTTGATTAACCATATATATAGAGATGAGGCCAAGGCACATGTACCCCCTGAGGTTCCACAACATGCCCCATCTTTTACTGGTAGCATCCACTGAGAACTCGAGAAGGTAAAGTTTCCATATTTCTTGGGTGTCGTAGATGGAACACCTGCTGAGGCATGGTTGGAGAACATGGAGATGTGTTTCACACTTCATGACTACACCTCCAACATGAAATTATGCATGGAGGTCTTTCAGCACAAGGGGAGTGCTCCTCTATGGTGGAAGACACTCCTGCCGCATCTAAACATGGTCGTTGAAGACATGTCATGTTAAATATTTGAGGAATGGTTCTAGGAGAGATATTTGTCAGAGGAATTCATTGAGCACCAGCTCAATGAGTTCAATGCATTACAATAGGGTGGTCAAACGATGTCCGATTATGAGGCCTTATTCATGGAGTTGCTTAGGTATGCTCCACCTATGAACACTGAGAACCCCAAGGTCAACAAGTTTGTGTTCGAACTTAACGTCAACATTCGTGCAAAAGTGAGGATCCTAATGCCTCCGACATTACATGATGCAGTCCAAAAGGCCCTCATAGTTAAGGAATATTTGATCAACGGGGGTCAGGGAAGGACTCCTGTGAGACATAAGGGACATGTGACATCTGGGGTGTAGTAGAATCAAACACTAGCTAGACATTCATCAGGGTATCGAGTTACTATTAGAGGATCCATGTTCATGACACCATGATGATCGGCTCCTCAACAGTGGACTCTTGACAGAGGAACACAACACGAGTAGCAGTGTCGTCTACAACAACAATAGTTTAGGCCTGTTGAGCAAAAAAAACCAGGATTACAGGCTGGTAGGCCGACAAATTCTACGTCGGGGACCAGGAGTACTAGGCCGAAGACTAGATGTTGGACATGTAGAGATCCAAATTACTAGTGAAATTGTTTGATTGAGAGGGCCAGAGAAGTCAGATCAACCAGACACACTACAGTTGGAGATTTGGGCAAGGCCCACAAGATTCATGCAGCGGTGAATAATCACCAAGACAGGCACCATTCTACTACGCTCGAGACGTCAAGTACCATAGCTAATGATACCTTTAGTATTTTTATAGATCTCGCTGATACATAGAGATTTATTTTTGGTGCAGCGCAAAAAATAATTAACGTAGAGGAAGTCGAACAGGATGAGTTTATCTATGTGGAAATGGCTTTAGGTGCCAAGTAGAAGACTAGAGGAAAGGTTACAAACTGTAGCCTAACCTGGGATATTTTGTACTGAAGGCCAACCCATATGTCACTACCTTAGGATCTCATGATGTCATTATTGGTATGGAATAGCTGGAATTGCATGATGCGATACTCAACTGTAATACGAAACGGTTGATCTTGATTGATGATGAGGGATAAAGACAAGTGATGGTAGGAAGAAACCAATGAGTTTCCTTAAGGTTCATTTATTCACTACAATTAAAGAAGATCATGCACAAAGGATGCAAGCTATATAAAATATTAGCGTTGAAAAAAAAGGGTGTGGAGGAAGGATTAGAAAACCTTCCAGTAGTACGAGAGTTTGTGGATGTGTTCCTAGAAGATTTACCGGGTTTTTCTCCCAAAATATAGCTAGAATTTACCATTGACTTAAAACTTGGAACCAAATCGATAGCAAGAATGCCTTATCGGATGTCAATGCCTAAGTTATAGGAGTTGAAAATGCAACTAAAAGAATTGTTGGACCTAGGACTTATAAGTGAAAGTGTGTCACCTTGGGGTGCGCCTATTATTTTCATACAAAAGAAGGATGGGTCGTGGAGACTCTGTATTGATTACTATCAATTGAACAAGGAAACAATCAAGAACCAGTATTTGTTTCCAAGAATATATGATTTGTTTGACCAAATGAAGGGTGCGACTATGTTTTCAAAGATTGACTTGAGATCAGGATATAACCAGTTATAGATCAAAGACGAAGACATTTCTAAGACCACATTCAAGATGAGTTTTGGGCATTACGAGTTTACCATTTTACCGTTTGGACTAACAAATGCCCCAGGGGTATTCATGAGCTTGATGAATGGCATGTTCCACGAATACTTCTACATGTTTGTTCAAGTATTCATTGATGACATATTGATATATTCTTGGATGATGGAAGAACATGATGAGAATTTGCGCTTGGTACTACAATGTTTCTGAGAAACAAACTATATGGGACACTGTCAAAATTCTTTTTTTATCAATCGAGGATTCATTACTTAGGGCATGTTATCTATGGAAAAGGAATCATTGTGGATCCAATGAAGGTAGAGGTTATTATGGAATGGACTGCACTGAAAAATGTACCAGAAGTACATAGCTTCATGGGTTTAGTAGGATATTACCGATGGTTCATTGAAGGTTTTTTGAAAATATCAAATCCGATCACGGAATTACAGAATAAAAACAAGAATTTTTTTTGGACCGATAAATGGATGGAAGAATTTCGAAGGCTCAAGGAGATGTTGACGACAACATTGATACTAAAATTCCCTGACATGGATGAGGAATTCTTGGTATGCACAGATGCATCCAATGAAGTCTTAGGCGAAGTCTTGATGCAAGATGATCAAGTGATCGCTTACATCTCAAGGAAATTAAGAAAGCATGAGGAGAAATACATGACGCATGATTTGGAGTTATTGGCCATTGTGTATGCCCTGAGAGTGTGGAGACACTACCTTATTGGATGAAAATTTGAACTAAAGAGAGACCACTATGGTTTGCAGCACATTTTTACGCAAAGTGACTTGAACGTGCAACAAATGAGTTGGTCAAAACTGCTTAGCGAGTACGATTTTGAGATTACCTACATAAAAGGAACAGTGAACAGAGTGGTAGATGCATTGATTCATAGACCACACATATTTTTTATGATACCTCTTTAGACAAATCTTCGAGAGAATATTCTAACTATACAATGCGATTATGAATGGTATAAAGAGGTTAAGGGAAATATCAGATGAAACACCATGTTGGTACCTAGGTTTGAAGGATATATATTGGACATCGACAGATTGATGAGGTATAATAACTAGATTTACATACCACCTAACGATAATTTGAGAAGTTTGATATTGAGTGAAGCTCATAGAGAAGTGTACATGGCTCATCCAGGAGTCATGAAAATGAGGGTAGACATTAAACCCTTATTCTTATAGAAAGGAATGAAGGCAGACATAGCTAGCTACGTGGAAAGGTGTCTAGAATGTCAGGAAGTGAATGTTGAACATATACATCTGGAATTACTATTACATCCACATGATATTTTGGAACCGAAATGGGAGGTCATTTTGATGGACTTTATTATGGGATTGTCGCTAATGGCAAGGAGGAACAACTTGATTTTCATTGTAGTTGACACTCTGATGAAGAGTGCCCATTTTATTCCTGTGAATACGTCGTATTATGCGCCAGACATAGCTAGAATTTTTATTATCGACATTGTTTGATTGCATGGAGTGCATAAAAGGATTGTATCTGATCGAGGATCAGTGTTTACAAGATTATTTTGGACTAGTTTCCAAGAGGTCTTGGTAACCCAACTTAACTTTAGTACAACGTATCACTCAGAGACATATGGGGATATAGGAAGAACAAACCAAATCTTGGAAGATATGTTTTGTATGTACGTGATGGACCTTCAATAGCGTTGGGAATATTTCTTTCCACTGGTAGAGTCTGCATACAAAAACAAATATCAAAGAACCATTAAGATGCCACCATTTGAGTTTCTTTACAAGAGACCATGTCAGACACCTTTGAGATGGGATCAACTTGATGATAGGGTCCTGGTAAGACTAGAAGTGATCCAATAAATGGAATAACAAATGAAATTGATAAGACAAAGGATTAAAGAAGTGAAATATCGATAGAAGAGTAATGTCGATGTGCATCACGTTGACCATAATTATGAAGTTGGTGACCAATTTTTCTTGTGGGTGAAACTACACAAGAGCTCGATTAATTTTGGGAAGGGTGATAAACTCTCTCCTGGGTTTGTGGGACCTTTCGAAGTTGTGGAATAGTAAGGGACCATGGCCTATCGACTAGCTTTTCCTGATTCTTTGAGGTGTATGCAAGATGTTTTTCATGTATCTGTTTTGAGACATTATGTTAGTGATCCTATACATGTGATTGACATGAGTTCCTTGCAGGTGTCGCATGAGGGTGCACTCATGAAAAAAATAATTCTCATTATGTACCATCTCATTCGACAACTAAGGCATCGAACAATCGATCAGGTCAAGGTCTAGTGGGACAATTATAGTCCTCACTCGACTACCTTAGAGGACGCATATGATATGCGCCAACAATTTCTATATTTATTTGATAGTTAGACATAGATATCTTCTCATATGATTTATACACTACATTTATATACTGTACAACTTTGGGACAAAGTTTAAAACAAGAGGGGGTGTATGTAACATCCCTCTCTTGCGAGCACATGTTATTGACTTATTCTTTGAGGACACTTGCATGCAAGTGATCTGGTTTTAGTGTATGGTTGTTTGTTTTGCTTATGGATTCTTATGATGATGTTTATGGATTATGATGTTATTTTATTTGATATCTATGTATTAACAGATTCTATTGACAAGTTTCGCTTGAGTGTGCAGGACACTTTATAGATTGAGGATGTTGATGGCATCAATGGAACTCTTTGGACTATAGATTGAGTTAGAGAGTGGATTGTATTGGTTTGAGTATTTCATTTATGAATATGTGACTCCAAGGGTTGGAAGACTACCAAAACCAGTCAAAGGTGAGTGGCACCCTTGGAGCATGAAGTGCATCTTGAAGGGAACCTCGCCTAATTAAAATTTGAATCAAAGGTGAGTGGCAACCTTGGAGCATGGAGTGCATATTGAAGGGCATGTTTCATAGTAAAAATTTGAGCCAATGAACCTAGGTGGCCTAGAAAACCTTGAGTGAATTTTTACATCTTGTAAAATATTTATGCATTGCCGGATTTAATTAATTAATTAAGGATTGAAATTATTAATTTTATACCCCCAACAAAAGTCTAAGCCTATTTGAATTTAAGCCTAATTCTAAAGCTTGGTGATATTTCTAAAACTAAATTACAAATTGGATAAAATAAGAAAAAGGGTAAACCAACTTAAGAGATTAAGAGAGATGAAAATATAAAGAATTAATACAATACACCTGTGAGCATAAAATACCAAATTAGAAATTGAAATAAGAAAGGAATAAAGCATAAAATAATGTGTAAGCATAGAAAGGTATCTAGAGTCTAGTCTAACTAGAGAAGATTCCTATTTGAACTCAACTCAGTTTTATAAAGACGTTAGTCATTAATTGGGAATAAAAGGAATAAAATGACAACTAGGAGTGATTTTAGGAACACTTTTAGGATGGGTGAGGGAAATTGACTTTTAATTAAACTAAAATGTGGATTTACTTTTTCAAATAAGGGAATGGGTGACAAGTGTATGGGGGGAATAATTCCCAATTTATTTAAAAAAAAATGAATTAAATGTGAAAATTGCAAGGTGTCACTAAGGAAATTCTATAGAACAAATGGTTGAGAGGAGGAATGAATCACACTAGTTATTAGTAAGGTTATGCTACATAAATTCTGACTGGTTTTACTTGTGAGAGTTGGGATACCTAGCTTGAGAGAAAGTGGTGGCTCTACCTTGTGAGGCAAGCTGGGAGCTAGAGGATTTTTGGTTGTGTATGTGTGTGGCCCCTTTGCAGCTCAGGGGGATAAGGGGGAAGAAGAGTACCCCTAGAATTGGCTGGAGGGTACTGGTGAAGTCTCAATGCTTAGCAAGTGGGATATCTAAAGGAGTGCTGATGTAGAAGGATGTATTCAGTTTAATAATTTTTGCCGCTGATTACAGTATTTTTGAGCTTGTAATTGTAATAGTTAAGTTATAAATTGGATTCAATAATTTTCTTTAGAACTCTAGATTTCTAGATAAACATTATGTGAAATGAATTTTGATGATTGTTCTCCGACTGTGGGATGTTGCCATGGTGCGCCGAATGCATGATCTAAATAATTTCCATCATATTTTGGTAACACTGTCTTAAATAACAAATTGTATAGATTTGTTTTATGTATCAAATTATTGAGTTAAATTTATTCTTGGTAAGTGAGTCTCCTCAAAACTTAATCCTCTACATTTTTACCATAGTAGAAACTCATCAATTTTGCAAGATATCACCTCCATTGGCTCACCTGCATTTTATTTCTTTGGGGTGAATTGTTGAGCATCCTCTGGCGTTTTGTCCTTGATTCATCTCCTTAATTTGCTAAATGAAATTTTCCCATAAATATTGCACTCTCAAAGCATTTTGTTTTCCTGATTCATCTATGTTTTATGCAATTGAAATTAGCCCAACAATATTGTTCTCTCAAGGTTTTTTTTCCCTTGATTCTACTCAGAATGTTGCCAAAGCATTTTCTCCCAACAAGGTGAATTCTCCCTGGCAATTTTCCCTTGGATATTCTCTGTGATTTAATCTTAATGCTATGCATTTTATAGGAGATCGAAACCTCTACGTTTCTTCCTAGTTTTCTCAACAAAAATTTGGATCTAGTCCACGTTTTTACACCATGTGATGTACCACGATTGTTTCTACATTTGTTTCGATAATTTTTCTCTATGTTTTTAAGGAATTCACCCAACATGGTAAACATTCCTTTTTCTTGGCATAATCATCTTTTACCCTACGCATTTTCTTTAAAATGTTACTAGCATTAGTAACCATTATGTCTCTGTGTTTCCCCAATGTTATTATAAAATGTGTATCCATATGAATTTTCCCTCAATGATTTTGTAATTGGTGTATCCATCTGAATTTTTCCCTCAATGATTTTAGTAAATGTTGTATCCTCTAAGTTTTCTCTCTCAACGATTCATATCATGCGATTTCCACCTTCTTTCTCTGTTTTTTTTCCTTTTATACCCTCATCGAATATGATGGGAGTAACCCCTGTGCTTTCACTTGTTTTTCTCTTCATTTTTAAGGCATTCTCCCAGCATGGTAAACATTCATTTTTCCTAGCGTAATATTATTTTTCTTTGTGTTTTATAACAAAATACTTCCCACGTTTTGGTGTAATCTCCCTATGATCTTAATCTTATTTTCCTCTATGTTTTTTATTAAAGAAAACTGCCTACGTTTGGGTGCAATCACCCTTTAATAGTTAGACTATCTATTAATTCAGTGGAAGACTACCTTTACAAATCTTATTATTCTATTCATGTTGCGTGAGGAAATATTGTTGACCTCTCCAATAACAATGATGAATTTCAACTCCTTATTTAATGTGCTTAATTGCGTTGTGAACATTCTTTACTTAAACTGGTTTTCCTTAAGGTTAGTGGAGATGCGCCCTTACTTTGGCATAGGCATAACTTATATGTATCTATGTTGAAGAATGTATATCTTAAACAGTAATAGATTAAACTGAAGAAGGGGCATTAATATTGAGATGTTTTCTTACTCCTAGTATTGCATAAGTATAAACATGTGCATTTTGACCAGGAAGTTATATACTAAGCTACATTTAATAATGAAAGGATGGTATTAATGTTAACATGCAATGCATAGAGGGTTCCACTGGAGTATATCAACCATACCGCTTATGCATAGTGATATAGTAGTTAATGGTGAATTAGAAGAAGTATTTAAACATAAGAGTTTACAACCCCTCACTGGAACATGTGTGCTTGTGGATATTATAAAATTGATGATTACTCGCATGCCAAAAAGTTACTGTGATGTATGATTAGTTATAATTTTTCTTAGTTTTGCATCATGAGTTTGTTTCTTGACGTATAATGAGTTATGTAAGTATATCTCCTCGCGTAATGAATAAAATTGATGATTACTCATGTGCCTTAAATTTATGTGATTGCATTTATGTGATTATATTACTTTGCGTGTGGAAATAAATGGTTGAGTACCTAGATTCTTGCACCCTAGAATTGATAGATTAGATTTATTTTGCGCCTTAAATTAATTGATAATTATTTCGTGCCATGATATAAAAGCGATGTATGAATGGTCAGGTGTGTGATTTACTTCTTGCGCCACCAAAAAAATTAATGAATAGATGATTGAGCGATTGATTTCTCTTGCGCCATGGATTACACCAATGATTAAGTAATTAGATTGCTTTCGCTATGGACTAAGGATGATGCATAAATGAATACACTTTAGATTACTCATGTGCATTGTAACAATGTTGATGTATGATTTCTTAAGTGATTATATTAATTGCATGCATTGAATGATGTTGATTATGTTTAATTTGATAATTAGATCACGCGCGCACCTTGAAATTATGTTGATTATTGTTGAATTCAATGATTGATTAATCACACACATTGAAGTAAAGTAGATGTCGTCTTTTGTGATTGAAAATAAAATAAAGATGATTACACTGTGCCTTCACTTGTGTTGTTCTATGATTGATTTAGTAATTAAATTATCTTGTGCCTTGGAGTTTATGTGATGTTTGATTGGTTATTAGAACACTATTGCGCCAATGATTATCATTAATGTTAAGCATAGAGGGGCTTCCACAGTGCAAGATATTAGATATTATTTTTGGGATTAACTGTGTAGTGTAAGTCATTAATATATGACCCATATCCATGAGTATTAGTTGCAACTGACCAATAATTCTACACAGTTAATCCCAAAAATAATATCTAATATCTTTCATTGTGGAAGCCCCTCCATGCTTAAATAATAAGAGTGAAGGGAGCTCTAACTGGGTAGTTCATAAGGCACAATACTTTCCATGGTTTTGCAAATGGGGTAGCAAGCTAAGTGGGCTTGATTGTGAAGAAAACTCCACAGTTAAGAACGCTTGAGCCAGAGGCATATTGGGATGGATGACCACCTGGCAAGTCCTGGTTACCGGGAGCAAGCCCCAGAAGTGATGATTGATGTTATACGATTAATTTTGTTGGTTTCAATCCCATTTCTTCACCCCTATGAGCATTACCCGATGCAATGAGTGTTAAGTGGACTATTCTAATCATGAGAATTATTGGTCAGTTGCAACTAATACTCATGGATATGGGTCATATATTAATGAATTACACTACGTAGTTAATCCCAAAAATAATATCTAATATCTTGCAATGCAGAAGCCCCTCTATGCTTAAATAACAAGAGTGAAGGGAGCTCTAATTGGGTAGTTCATAAGACACAATACTTGCTAAGGTTTTGCAAATGGGGTAGCAAGCTAAGTGGGCTTGATTGTGGGGAAAACTCCACAGTTAAGAGTGCTTGAGCCAGAGGCGTCTTGGGATGGGTGACCACTTGGTAAGTCGTGGTTACTAGGTGCAAGCCCCAAAAGTGATGATTGATGCTATGCAATTAATTTTGTTGGTTTCCATCCCATTTCTTCACCCCTATGAGCATCACCCAATGCAATGAGTGATAAGTGGACTATTCCAATCATGAGAATTAATGGTCAGTTGTGACTAATACTCATGGATATGGATCATATATTAATGACTTACACTATGCAGTTAATCCCAAAAATAATATCTAATATCTTGCACTATGGAAGCCCCTCTATGCTTAAATAATAAGAGTGAAGGGAGCTCTAACTGGGTAGTTCATAAGGCAAAATACTTGCTAAGGTTTTGCAAATGGGGTAGCAAGATAAGTGGGCTTGATTGTGGGGAAAACTCCATAGTTAAGCGTTCTTGAGCCAAAGGCGTCTTGTGATGGGTGACCACATGGGAAGTCCTGGTTCCTGGGTGCAAGCCCCGAAAGTGATGATTGATGGTATGTGATTAATTTCGTTGGTTTCAATCCCATTTCTTCACCCCTGTGAGCATCACCCGATGCAATGAGTGCTAAGTGGACTATTCCAATCATGAGAATTATTAGTCAGTTGTGACTAATACTCATGGATATGGGTCATATATTAATGACTTACACTACGCAGTTAATCCCAAACATAATATCTAATATCATTAATGTTGTTGATTTAGCTAGTTGTTTTTGGACTTGATTATGTTAGTGGGATGTCGATTCCTCCTTGTTCCTCAGAACAGTCACCATGCCGAAAACCTTAAATTTTCAAAATCAATCGGATGAATCCTGGACTTGAGCATTGCTTATGTGTCTTGGAGGTCCTAACCTTGTAGGTTAGGTTGGGCGGGTAGTTCCTATTGAAAAGTCAACAAGAAACATGTCTCTAATTTATTTTTCCCTTAATTAAATTAGACAATAAATATTAATCTATTATCTCATTCATAACTGAGTGATTTGGAATTGTAATAGAATTATAAGTGTAGTTAAGTGAGTTAATCTCAATTACACTAGTGAGAGTTCAGTTAATCAGTTAACTCACATGCAACTGAAGATGCGTCACGGTTAATTACATGCATGCAAATCCATTAGAGATCCAGTTGAGATAACAAGTGAAAGGGACAGTTGGCTATCAGTTGTGATTTGTTCACACATGCAGTGGATATTCTTATGAGCATGTGCAAACGAGGCAATTTGAAAAAAACAAGTATCATTGTGAGAATTCAGATTGCAGAGTTTGTGCAGAGGAGGCAGGCTATCTGGACACAAGAATTGGTGCATGTATTTTCTAATTTGTGTATGACAGTGTGAGATGATTGTATTGTACTGAGAGCTCTTGGATTAGAGTTTTGTATGAGATTGTTTCATGATTCATGATATACATAATATGTGATAGTGGGGTTTTTAGCTTTACGCTTTCCTGGTAAAACTTTTGTGTTGTGTTTTATTGATATTTCACTTTGTGCATTGTGGTTGTGATCATGGTTTAATTGCTTCCACAATAATAATAATAGTAGAAGCGATTCTATATTTAAAAAGTGGCGAAAATTGTTAGATCAGGAGAATCATAGGAATACATTAATTTGTATCGAAATTTCTACATGGTATCAGAGCCATGGAGACCACGGAGCTACGGAAGTGAGGTGTGAAAAAAATCGTTTTCTCGCAGGTCCCATCTCTAGCCAAGTGCGAACTCTAGTACTGAAAATTTTCGGTGTTTTCAAGAACAAAAATTATCGCACCCTAGACAAAGGCAAGATGTGAACTTCATTGGAATTCTCACAGGAAAACACACTAGCAGGGTGTGAACTTCCCTCACCCTAACAATGAAGTAGGGTGTGAACTTCATTGGCATTATCGCAGGCTACATTAGAGCACGGTGCGAACTTGAAGGCAAGTTTGCGAGCTATACACAGGCAGGGTGCAATTTTCCCTCAAGTTTCTCTTAGGTGGGGTGCGAACCTCCCAAGGCAAGAGGAAAGTGAGGGAGTTGAGTTTTGGGTTGGATAACATTTGAATTTGCAATATTTTCTTGGTGTGACACTTGATTCAATATCAAAATTTCTTTCAATGGCTTGAGGTTGGAGTATGCACTCGAGGGAAACTCTAACTACATTGCTTGGAAGGAAAGGATAGAGGCAGTGCTCGAAGACAATGGCTTGAAGGGTTACATTGACACAGATGTTCCTAAGCTGGATGCGACAGATACTGCAAATCTTGATGCATGGAAAAAGAAAGTGGCGAAGGCGAGGAGGATTCTGTTGGAGGGAGTACGAGACCACATTGTCTCAAGTCTCCATGGGAAAACCACACCATATGCAATGTGGAAGGTTTTGACATATCTATTCCAAAACAGTAGCGAACATAGGAAATTGGGGCTCAAAGATAAACTCGGGAAGATCAAGATGGAGAAAGGCGACACCATTCCAGAATATCTCACAAAGTTTGTCCAATGTCGGGATGAGCTTAGAAGTGTGGGAATAATAGTTGTTGTTGATGATTTGGTAAGCTTGGCGCTCCTAGGGCTTCCTAAGAGTTGGCACAATTATCAAGACTTTGTCAATGGAAGGGAAAAATTGTCGAATTGGGAATGACTATGGTCAGATCTAGTGCAAGAGCAGTTCAGGCGGAACACCAGAGATGGATCTTCATCAAAGCATGATGATGAAGAGGATTGTGCTTTGACTACCAAGTCAAGGAAAGGGAAAGGGAAGAAATTCCAATCAAAATATGAGTCTAAAGTCAAGAAGATGGATTTGTCCAAAGTGAAGTGCTTTCACTATCACGAACATGGGCATCTCACTACTAACCATCCACAGAAGAAGAAGAACAAGATGGTTGTTGGATCTACAACTGGTGAGGCTCTTGTCTCACAATTTGAGCTTGATTTTTCTTTGATCGCATGCATGGCTTCAAGTGCATCGGGATCGGTGTGGTATTTGGATAGTGGCGCTTCCTTCCACATGACGGGAGATAAAGATTCTTTCATTGACTTGGAGGAGAAAGATCTCATAATGCATATAGAGATGGGTGACGATGGACGACATAGTACGACTGGTATTGGTACCATTACCTTTCAGAGGGAGTCAGGTAAACCATTTCAAATGAAAAATGTTATGCATGTTCCAGGTCTGAAGAAAAACTTGGTCTCAGTCGCAATGTTGGAGGACAGAGGCTATGATGTTGTTTTTAGTAGTGGTAAAGCCTACCTGTGACATAAAGCAATAGGTCAAGTCAAGAAGACAGGGATTCGAGTTAAGAATATCTACATGCTGGAGTTAGATGGCTGCAATGCCATGATAGGCAAGGTAGAAAAAGTGGTGAGCTAGGATGAGGGTGAATTATGGCACAGAAGATTAGGCCATCTTCATCATGGATCCTTGAAGATCATGCAGAAAATATCTATTGGACTTCCAAGGGGAACACTTGCTCATTCATATCAGTGCAAGGGGTGCACCTTGGGGAAGTATGTAAAGTCCACCTTTCATGAAAAGGAGAACTGTGCTTCGGTGATCCTGGAGAGAATTCACACAGATGTGTGTGGACCATTCTCAGTTGCTTCAATAACAAAACACAGGCATTATGTTATTTTTGTTGATGAATTTTCTCATAAATACTGGATATTCTTCATGCAGAAGAAGGATCAAACATTCTCAAAGTTCTGTGAGTTTAAAGCATTGGTGGAGAAAGAGTCGAGGAAGAAAGTGAAGGCACTAAGGAGCGATAATGGTGGAGAATACATCTCTAATGAGTTCAAAGACTTCTGTAGCAGAGAAGGAATTCGAAGAGAACTCATAGCGCCTCATAACCCACAACAGAATGGGGTCGCGAAGAGAAATAACAGAACGATCGTGGGTGCAACACGAGCGATGTTGCATGATCAAGGCCTACCAATGCATTTGTGGGTAGAAGTGTGAAATACTGCAGTTTATGTGCAGAACTGTTGTCCTCATAGAGTACTTAGCATGAGTACACCTGAAGAAGCTTTTACTGGTAAGAAACCTGATGTTTCACATCTAAAATTTTTTGGCTCATCTATTTTTGTGCATGTGAACAAGGATGCCAGGAAGAAGCTGGACCGACGGCTGAAGTTGGGATATTTGTGGGGTACATAGAAACACTCCATAATTATCGTGTGTATTTTCTGAATAGTAAGATGACTGTTATGCGACGGGATATAAAATTCAACGAGGAGAAAGCCATGCGGTTGTCGCTTGAGAGGGAGCTAGACTTGCATGCAGAAGAGGAATTTCTAGTTCCCAAGGATGAGTCTCAAGATGTGGATCAGCCACATGAGGAGGTTCATGGAGTGGAGGAAACCACTCAAGCAGAGCCATCCATCATAAATGGTAGAAATTGCACCACGGAAGCTGACAGATTGAGACTAGATGTTGCATAGAATATAGGAGCCCCTATTTCATAGCGTAGACAGAGATAGTCTCCTGATTGATTTGATGGATACATGGCTCTCATGAGAAAATGTATTGTGACTGAACCATCTTCCTTTCAGGAAGCAATGCAGGACCCCACTTGTGTTGATTCTATGGTAGAGGAGTATGACTCCATTGTCAAAAATAGTGTATGGGATATTGTCCCAAGACCGATTGATAAATCAGTGGTAGGTTCGAGATGGATCCACAAGGTAAAGAAAGTTGCTGATGGGAGTGTGGAGAAATAAAAGGCTAGTTTTGTGTCCCGAGACTTCTCACAGATCGATGGGATAGATTATGATGATACATTTGCACCTGTCGTAAGGTACTATTCCATAAGATCCATTCTTGCACTCTCAGTGCAGATGGGCTGGCGCATTCATCAGATGGATGTAAAAACTGTGTTCCTCAACAGGATCATTGAGGAAAAAGTGTACATTGAGCATCTAGTGTTAGAAAAATAGGACCACAGAGCAATAAAATAAAACAAATGCAGAAACAAAAAACACAAAAGACACACAATACAAGAGAGACACAGATTTACGTGGTTCACCCAGTGTGGGCTACGTCCACCATAGAAATTGCCAGGTCCTTCCTTTATTATTATCCAACAAA
>JZKD02S1798418.1:524412-536637 GCA_000966675.3 Picea glauca
AGAGACACAGATTTATGTGGTTCACCCAGTGTGGGCTACGTCCACCAGAGAAATTGCCAGGTCCTTCCTTTATTATTATCCAACAAATGAAGGGATACAACCTACAGCAAAACCCCACTGTAACTTCCTCTTCTTTCTCTCATAGTCTCCTCTCTCAAAATACAATATTCAACCTCGTACATAGCCGCAATACATTTCCCTCATAAAAGAGGGTTGCCTTCTAGGGAAAAAACCCTAACATAATCTCTACCGTTAGATCTGCGACCTTATACTGAACGGTCCAGATTTACAATGAAATTACAATATACTTTTATAAGGCAATTTTTGCTTCGGGGGCTTCGCCCCCGAACCCCCACTGGGGGACCGCTTGCCCCCGGACCCCATAGAGGGGGTACCCCCCCTATGCACTCCTCTGCGTGGAAGAGTGTACATACTTTTGGGGTGTAAATACTTCATGGGGTATAAACACGGCTGAAAGCAAGGACCTCTAAATCATGAAGATAATCAGGCTCCACAACCAACATCTAGAAGGTTTTGAGACCTTTGACAGAGAGTCGCATGTGTGCAGACTCAAGAGAGCATTGTATGGGCTGAAGAAAGCACCCCGTGCTTGGTACACTCGAATAGATAGTTATTTCAATAGATTGGGCTTCACCAAAAGTGAAGCAGATGCAAACCTATACCAAATTGTGGTGGAGGGTAAGCTTTTAATCATTGTGCTTTATGTTGATGATTTAATACTTACTGGTGATGAGAAGTTGAAACACTCATGCAAGGAGGACCTTGAAAAGGAGTTTGAGATGAAGGATTTGGGCCTTCTTCTTTATTTCCTTGGATTGGAAATATGGCAGCGAGATGGTGAACTTTTTGTGTCTCAAGGAAAGTATGCAAGGGAGATACTGGGTAAGTTTCACATGGAAGGTTGCAAACCCATGGATACGCCTTTTCCAGGAAATTGGAGGAAAGAGGATGCTACTTCTGAAGAAGTAGTGGATGCTATTGTCTATCGACAGTTAGTGGGTTTGCTAATGTATTTAGTAAACACAAGACCGAACATTTTCTATGCGGTTAACCAACTAAGTCAAGCGATGGTTAAGCCTACCAAACTATTTTGGAAGGTGGGTAAGCATGTCCTGAGATATCTGAAGGGCACATATAATTATGGATTATGGTATAGGTAGACAGATGAGGTGAAGTTGCATGGCTTCATGAATGCAGATTGGGTGGGTAGCCCAATGGACAGAAATAACACATTAGGAGGGATATTTAGTATCGTATCTACAACTGTTTCTTGGTACAGCAGGAAACAAAGATCCGTGGCACTTATTTCAGTGGAAGCAGAATACATGGCAATGAGTCAAGTTTCATGTGAGGCTATCTGAATGAGGAAGATATTGGTTGGTTTGTTTGGTTCTCATTTAGATCCGCCAGTGATTTATTGTGATAATCAGAGTTTCATTAAGTTCTCGATTAATCCTGTGTTTCATGAAAAATCTAAGCATATAGATATCTGGTATCATCATCTTAGAGATTGTGTGCAGTGGAAGATCATGTTGCTTCAATACATTCCTACGGAAGATCAGGATATAGACATTCTGACAAAGGCGCTCACCAGGAGAAAATTTGAATATCATAGAGACAGGATTGGGGTGAAGGATAATCCCTTTCTTGCTGAGAGGGAGTGTTGACAAGTCAACAAGAAACATGTCTCTAATTTATTTTTCCCTTAATTAAATTAGACAATAAATATTAATCTATTATCTCATTCATAACTGAGTGATTTGGAATTGTAATAGAATTATAAGTGTAGTTAAGTGAGTTAATCTCAGTTGCACTAGTGAGAGTTCAGTTAATCAGTGAACTCACATGCAACTGAAGATGCGTAATGGTTAACTACATGCATGCAAATCTGTTGGAGATCCAATTGATATAACAGGTGAAAGGGACAATTGGCTATCAGTTGTGATTTTTTCACACATGCAGTGGATATGCTTATGAGCATGTGAAAACGAGGCAATTCGAAACAATCAAGTATCATTGTGAGAATTCAGATTGCAGAGTTTGTGACAAGGAGGTAGGTTGTCTATACACAAGAATTGGCACATGTATTTGCTAATTTGTGTATGAGAGTGTGAGACGATTGTATTGTACTGAAATCTCTTGGATTAGAGTTTTGTATGAGATTGTTTCATGATTCATGATATACATAATATATGATAGTGGGGTTTTTAGCTTTACGCTTTCCCGGTAAAACTTCAGTGTTGTGTGTTATTGATATTTCACTTTGTGCATTGTGGTTGTGATCGTGTTTTAATTGCTTTTGCAATAATAATAGTAGAAGAGATTATGTATTTAACAAGTGGCGAAAATTGTTAGATCAGGAGAATCGCAGGAATACATTAATTTGTATCAAAATTTCTATAGTTTCTCTGTGTTATCTTTATGTGAAGAGCTGATCTTGCATCGTCATTTATGATACTTGTTGATTTTGTGTCATTATCTAATGTGATGATGTGTTAATTATGTGTTGTTACTAATTATGATTGATGTGTTGGTTGCGTCGTTGTGGATTACGACGATGAGTCACTTGTAGTGATTTTAATTATGATTTCATTTATTAGGCGCTACAATGAATTATGTGTTGATGTTAATTTCCGATGCTTTAAAAAAAATTCCTTTTGTACTTCGATTTCTTAGTATTAATGGAGGGGTCGTTACAGAGGGAGACAAAGAAGGGAAATATATAGAGAAAGAGGGATAGCGAGAGTGATACTGAGACTAACAATGAGGAGAGAGAGAAATGATGGAAGAGAGAGGGGAGTGAGGGACAAAGGGGTAGAGGGAGAGAAAGAGAGAGAGAGAGAGGGAGGGAGAGTGGAAGAGGGGGGATAGAGAGGGAGTGGGTGTGAGAGTCTAAGGCATTTCAAGGTAAGGTCTATCTCTATACATTTCCATGTATTTTGATGTCTAATTCTTGCCATGTCTAGGTCTTACCATGTATAACAGTGTGAGCGAGAGATAGGGAGAGAGACAAGGGGGGTAGAAAGGGAGAGTGATATAGAGATAGAGAGAGGGAGGATAGATGTAGGAGATGGAGGACAAAGTTAGAGAATCACATCATTTATAGGAGCACGTGCACATTCCTAGAGTGTGTTTTTGTTCCTAGAGAGCCTGCGCATTCCTAGATCATGTGTGTGTTCCTAGAGCACGTGCGTGTTCCTAGAGCACATGTATGATCCTAGAACATATGCATGCTCATTTCAATTAAAATATTTTGGGTGGGATTGAAAAGGTGTATGTTGAATTGGTTGGCTCAAATTTAGGTTCGGGATGACAAACCTAGTGGTTCAGTCTGCAAATTGATAAAAACCTCCATTTTTGTGAATATTCTTCTATATCTTTGTCTTTGAAATTATTTTTAGATAGGCTAAAAAATCTTGTTGTTGATGAAACTATAGACATAGATCGAGTTGGCTATGCAAATTTTGAATATATAATTTAAAAAGAAAAAATTAATATTGTTAACTATTTTTAATCTATTTTGTCTTCACATATATCAAAATCCTAGAATACATACCTCTTATTTCTTCCATAACTTTTTCTCGGCTTAACCATTTCTCAAATTATTTATATGTGTAACTAGAGGAGACTGACACCTACAATATTAAAAATAGATATATATTTCATGTTAAGACCCTTTTAGCCTACACGAACAAAAGACATTGTAATTTCAGACATATGTTGACTTTGATAATTTAAAAAAAATACAAAATTAATATCAAAATTTTCTAAAAAATACACAGAAAACAAAAAATGGGTTCTCTACAAGTATACAATTTTTTGGAATGAAATTCCATCATTAAGACACTCAACACCTGCATGAATGAAAACATATACCTTATATTTTTTTGAAAAACCAAGATACCATTATTAGAAAAAAATCAAATTTGATCTAGTTATTCACAATTTCTATGAATAAAAGTTCTATATTCCGAAAAATAATTCAATTTCCTACGTTTCATGTTCTTACACCATATTCAAATTCATTGTAAAAGTACCTTGAATAATCCCTCCAATTTAATATATTGTTGTTTTTCCAGGTTTGCATTGCCACTAACACATCATGAGAGACCACCATTAGCTTGCACTCACCCATTATATAAATGACATAACACTTCTATTTATTTTAATGGTTTGAGAATATGGTTTAACACTTGTGTGAAATTTAATATTTTCATTATATGTATATGGCATGTTTCTATGGGTGAGAGACTTGCTTTGTTAATTATCCTACCCATGACAAATAAAATTAGTGAAAAATATATAAAAATTATATATGGATGTATAATTCTCATAGTTTGTATCATGGTGCAATGTATACATTCTATGATCCATGTCTAGTGTACTTAAATGTCCTTATAAAAATAATCAATCATAATCAAACTTGAATCTCTTTTTCTATCAATGTCCTTAGAAGGAGTATAAATTCTCATTTGCATTGTATAAAACAAGTTGCTTTCCTTTAAATGTTCTTAGAACAAATATAAATCATCATATATAATGTATAAATCAGGTATATTTTCTATCAATTTCCTTAAAATAGTATAACACATCATCTGCAAATTTCCATACGATTTTCTATCAATGCTCTTATAACAAGTATAAATTATTGAATGATTTGTTATCAATGTCCTTAGAACAAGTATGATCATAAGTTTCCTTCTATGTAATACATCACATCAGTTCAAATTTCCTATCTTTGTGACAAAGGAAATAATTAATTAGTTTTTTCTTAAAAAACTTGGCCAAAACATCATTTTCATACTATGTCTAACACAAACCAACCTTGTCATGTGATGAACATAACCCGATGTTGCAATCTAACAAACATAACTGAACATTGCAACATGACAAATATAGTAATGTTGCAATGTGATTAACACATTAGCATCACAATATGAAAACCATAGTAATGTCTTAATGTGTTGAACATAGCTCCACTTTTGAAATGTGACAACCATAGTAATGTCTCAATGTGTTTAACATAGCTCCACTTTTGAAATGTGACAACCATAGCCATATTTTTGCAATGTGATGAACATAGCCTTGTCATCACAAAGTGATGAGCATATTAATGTTGCAATGTGACGAACATAGTAGTGTCACAATCTGACAAACATAGTAACATCACAATGTGTCAAAAATAGCCATGTCATCATAATGTGATGAACATAGCCCCACCATTGTAATGTTATGAACATATCCATATTGTCACAATGTGAAAAACATATCCTTGTTATCGCATAGTAATGAATATAGTAATGTTGCAATGTGACAAACGTTGTAGCGTCACAATCTAACAACCATAGTAACATCGCAATGTGTCAAACATAGCCCCATTGTCATAATGTGACAAACATAGCCATATTGTTGTAATGTGATGAACATAGCCTTGTCATTGCAAAGTGATGAACATAGTAATTTTGCACAGTGACGAACATAGTAGTGTCACAATATGACAAACATAATAACATCACAATGTATCAAAAATAGCCTTGTAATCCCAATGTGAAGAACATAGGCCCTTCGTCATAACATGATGAACATGGCCATATTTTCGTAATGTGATGAATCACATAGAGATGAACATAATAATGTTGCAATGTGACAAACATAATGATGTCACAATCTAACAAACATAGTAATGTCGAAATGTGTCAAACATAGCCTTGTCGTCGCAATGTGAAAAACATAGCCCCGCCATCATAATGTGACGAACATAGAAATATTGTTGTTAATGTTTTGGTAGCTATGGGAGGATATTTCCCTCCTAGATGACCTTTCTTAGATGCATAGAAGATTCTGGAAGCAATGGATCCATTAAATAGATATTGAAATACCCTAGAAGAAAATGCGGCCCAAAAGAATAAAGTAATAATGAAAAGACATGTGTCTAGAAAATAATTCAGCCCAGTATAATGGCCATGAAGACTATAAATAGAGGATGTATTGGCTCATTTTTTCAGACACACTCTCTCTCCCATCTACACAGAATGAAGGTGCAAGTTTGGACGAGGTGACAAAGTAGTTGCAGCTGCACAATTTATTATTACTCATACTTTTGGTATCTCTCTCTTGTGCGCTACTCCTTGAGGATCTACGCTACCTTTGTATGGTGTTATTGTTACAGTTGTGGTGGTATTTCTATTTAATCTAGCACTTGTTCTAGTGTTTATCCAACAAGACTTTTTTTGTGAATGAAATCTATCTAAGAAAGGTTGTTGAGTTTTTTCCCCCATTTGGGGTTTTCCTAGGATAAATCTCTTGTGTTCTTTTTTTTCTCTTGTTTATGTTGTTACTGCTAAGTACATGATATATATGTTAATGGTAATGAAGTAAAATAAAACTAGTAACAATAATTCTATGTAAATAAGGAAAATTTAACATGGTATCAGAGTTGGTTACCTTCATAACAGTTTGACCACTGGAAGGAAGATCACTACAGTAACACCTTGTAGTTGCAATATATTTTCAAGATCATTGAGCACTATCTGAAGGATATTGTGAATAATTCATTCACATAGTAGTGTGACCTAACCTAACACACCCCCTAAAACTATCAACGTGCAGCTTGGTGAAGTCTGAAAAATTGAGGTTTTTTAGTACCAGGGTTTCTACCGACAAAAATATCAACCAGTATGAGAGTTGAGGATAGATTGGATGGAGCAAATAACTTCAAATCCTAGAAGCATATAATACAAATAATTATAGAAGAGAATGGATTATTGGATCATGTCAATAAGATGCTTCCAGAACCTGAAGACGAAGAAGCAAAGTAAAAGTTCAAGAAGAATGAGGTCAAGGCCAAGAGGATCTTGACAGACTCAATCAAGGATCACCTAATACCCAATGTATCAGAACTAAAGACTACAAATGGGATGCTTGATTCCCTAACCAGAATATATGAAAGAAAGAACACCAGTCATAATCTTACTCTATGACATCAAATCATAAATGTGAGTATGGACAAGTCAATGACAATAGGCAACTTCGTTACAAGGATCTCACATATCAAAGACCAGTTAGTAGCCATTGGAGATCCAGTAGAATATTTTGAAATAGTAACCACTATGCTAAATGGTTTCCCTCCCTCTTGGGACCCACTTGTCTAAGGAATTTGTTCAAGAAGGAAGTTACCCAAGTTTTAAAAGTTATGGACATATTTTTCTCAAGAGGAATCTAGATTGATGTCCAAGAAAGAAGAGGTAGATGATGAGGAAAACTAAGCACTTGGAGTACAAGTGAAGAAGATAAAGGAAAGAGAAGAAGGCAGTCCAAGGAGGTATAAGAAGCCACATTGTAAGAGGGATGTATCAAAGGTTCAATGCTTCAATTGTAGGAATGTTGCATAATGTCCTCAAAAATATGAGAAAGAAAAGGAGAGGAAGAAACACCATGCACATGCAGCAGAAGCCAAAGAGCACTCAAAGGAATCAAAGGATGAATAATTTCTCTTTTATACAATGGTGTTTTCATATGAACGATAGAAGGAAACTCAAGAAGGACAACAACACCAAACTCTAGGTTTGCATATCAAGTTTGATATTTTATATTGTTGTTGCTTAAGAAAGTATTGTACCTAGGGTAGCAGTCTTTACAAATTTATTATTTTATATTGCTATCAAATGTTTAGGTACAACTGAATATTGTCAGTATGATTACCTTTAAGAAAATTCTCATTGTTAATGATATACTTGTCTACAAGATGAAATTGATCTCCTCTAGGAGATGTTCTTGATTACTAACTATTCCATGGAATTTACCATGGAAATGTTGTTCTTGTCTCTTGTTTCGAGTAGGTCACAGGTGATAGCTCTAAGAAGGATCTATGATCATGGTTGTAGGAGGAAACTATTTAGACAGTCTCTAGCTAAGACATAGAAATATGTACATGAACGTACACACCCATGTGAAGTAGAAGATGAAGAAGAGTACATCTCTTATGGAGATTGATTGTGAGGAGAAGCAGGCTCCAAAGATGACTGTACAGTTAATTTGACCACTCTTCATATCATCAGGAAGAGTCAATAGTGCCAGAAGGGCCTACCTAGAAATGATTTAGTAAACAAGCATGTTCTCATATATATACATGGCATTAATAATCCATACTATGAACAGAAGCATATGACTCCACCAGTGGTGAGGCAGGAGGCCCCACCAAGTACCATCCCAAAATAAGCTATATTTCATAGAGAGTCAACCCTTATGATCCAGTAGGGAGGAGAAACCTTCGATAACAATTCCATAGGATATCAGACTTCAGAAAAAGTTAAAATATGCAGTGGAAGTAGGTGGCTCCTGAGATATTATAGACTCAGAGGGAGTCAATATTTAGAGGGACCATGCAGATTCAAAGTGAGCCTGATCTCAGAGAGAGTCAGTGGCTTAGAGATTTTCATTCAAAAAGTATTTCTTCTCAGATTCATATAGGGGAGAGAGACATATTCCAGGACTAACATATAGGTTCCATGAGTTAAGGAGGCTAGATCGAAGCTTCATAGGCTTCTAGGAGATGTGAGATCTCCTCGAAGTATTCCCTTGTCTCGATAGACATTGTTGTAGTAACATAGGAGGAAACCAGTTAGAAGGACTGGGATATATATTTTTCCTCAATTCCATAAACCACACATGTTTTCCAACTATGTGGAGATCATGAGAAACATCATTGATTCAGAGCCTTCCACCATTAAATAAGTCGTTGAGAAGCAGGAAGGGAAGGATTCCATGATGTAGGAGCATCAGTCCATCATGAAGAATGATGTGTGAGAGGTCGTTCTAAGACAAGAAGGGAAGTCATTAGTGACTTCCAAGTTGATCTACAATATCAAACATGTTGTATATGGCAACATAGAGATGTACAAATCTTGCTTTGTAGAATGAGGATTCTCCTAGTAAGAGGGATTCGATTATGACAAGACACTTTCTCCAGAAGAAGTGTACATAGAGAAACCACAATATACATGAGAAGGAGTCTCATGTCTACAGATTAAAGGAATCTATGTACAAGCTTATGCAATCACCCATGACATGACATACTAGATCATACAATTATTTGATGAGCTTGGGATCATTTCCCATTGATCCTACATGTGGATGACATTTTCCTGATAGGAGATGAGAAGATCATAGTTGGGTGCAAGAGGGAGCTCGCTTCATAGTTCAGGATGAAGGATCTATGTCTGATGCATTACTTCTTGGGATTGGAAGTGTGGCAAAGATCAGATGAGATTTTCTTTATCCAAGGAAAAAATATTGTTGATATTCTACAAAGATTCGAGATGATGGAATGCAAGTCCATGACCACACCCATGATGATAAATATGAATCTCTTGAGTGACAAATATTCATATTTGGTGGATCCCACGTTGTACAAACAATTGATTGGATCCTTGATGTACCTGGTTAACACTAGGCCAAACATATGCTTTGTAGTGAATACCTTGAATCAACACATGGTTGAACCTAGACAGGTAAATTGGATGGAAGAAAAACATATGTTGAGGTACCTTCATGGTACGTTTGGATATGTATTGATATATGTCTCAAGTGGAGATGTGAAGTTGCAGGGATATACAGACTTTGACTGGGTCAGGAGTGCATTGGATCAGAAGAGTAGTTCTAGGTGTTTCTTCAGTATAGGATTAGGCATGATATCATGGTTGAGCAGGAAGAAGACATCAATGGAACTGAGTACTTCATAAGTAGAGTTTATCAAATCAAGCGTGGCAAGTTGTGAAGCAGTGTGGCTCCGAAAGTTTCTAGTCGGGATATTTTATCTAGAATTGGAGCCAAATTTGATACATTGTGACAATCAAACTTGTGTGAATCTTACCAAGAACCATGTATTCCATGATAGGTCTAAGAATATAGAGATCAGATATCATTACATCTGGTACATGGTGAAGAGAAGCATTGTGGAGCTCTAGCACATATCCACGGACGAGCAGATAGAGGACATTCTCACCAATCCCTTGTCAAGAGTGAAGTATGAGTACTTTAGGGACAAGCTTGGAGTTTTGTCGAATGTCCACCTTTGCTGAGAGGAATATGTGTTGTTTCTTCTCATGTAGACTAACCCCTCTAGCCAAGGGTTCCCTGGATCAATCACGTGAGGTGACTGAGGGGGTAATGTACTGTCGAACTCACCGAGAGAAGAAACATCACACATGTAGTCATAAGACTATGGTGGAGGCTATGTGACTCCGGACAATAGTTGTGTGCTACTTTGGTGGTTGTGTACCACTGGCAGAGACTCTATGACTCCATACAGTAGTTATTTGATACTTTAGTGGTTGTGTACCACTGGTGGAGACTGTGTGACTCTGGAAAGTAGTCGTGTGCTACTTCGGGGGTTATGTACCGCTAATGGAGACTGTGTGTCTCTGGACAATAGCCATGTGTTACTATGGTGGATATCTTCCAATCATAGAGGTTGTGTGACTCCAGACAATAGTTGTGTGCTAATTCGGTGGATGTGTTCCATTGGCCAAGGTTGTGTGACTTTGGATAGTAGTTGTGTGCTACTACAGTGGATTTGCTCCACTAGCACTGACTATGTGTCACTGAGAGTAATTATGTACTACTTGGCAGAAGTTGTGATCTATTGGATGAAATTTTAGTAGATGTGTTCTACTAATTGATTGTCATAGAGATTACCATATCGCTTGATGTATGTGTGTGTGCTATTTCTTGATTGTTGAGATTGTGCATGATGATTTGACCTACCGAAGGAATTGTAGCAGTCATGTGCTTGCTAGCAGATTACAGAGTAGTCATTGGACTACCAGATGAAGACATCGTGAAAGATGCATCCCTATATAAGAGGGAGTTTATATGTTTTGGTAGCTGCGGGAGGATATTCCCCCTCTAGATGACCTTTCTTAGATGTGGAGAAGATTCTAGAATCAAAGGATCCATTAAACATATATTGAAATACCCTAGAAGAGAATTTGACCCAGAAGAATAAAGTAATAGTGAAAAGACACTTGTCAAGAGAAGAAGTTAGCCCAATCTAGTAGCCAGGAAGACTATAAATAGAGGATTTCTTGGCTTATTTTTTCTCACACACTCTCTCTCCAAGCTACACAAAAGAAAGGCATGAGTTTGGAAGAGGTGATGTAGTACCTGCAGCTGCACAGTTTATTATTGCTTAGTCTTTTGGTATCTCTCTCTTGTCCTCTACTCCTTGAGGAGGTATGCTACCTTTGTATGGTGCTACTGCTATAGCTGGGGTGGTATTTATGGTTAATCTAGCACTTGTGCTAGGTTTTATCTGATTTAACTTGATTTGTGAATGAAATCTATATAAGAAAGGTTGATGGGTTTTTTCCCCCATTTGGGGTTTTCTAGAGATAAATCTCTTGTGTTATTTTCTGTCTCTTTTTTATGTTGTTACTTATATGTACATGGTATATATGTTAATGGTAATGAAGTAAAATAACACTAGTAACACTAATTCTCTATAAATAAGGAAAATCTAACAATTTTTACAATGTGTTGAACATAGCCTTACCGTTGCAATGTGATTACCATAACCTCATCATCGCAATGTGGCACAAATATCCTATCGTTATAATGTGACAAACATTTCCAAATTTCATTGTCTGACGAACATAACCCATTTTCACAATGTGATGAGCACAACCCAATGTCATAATGTGACTTGAACATAGCACAACATTGCAGTGAGACGACCATTTTATAATGTCGCAATGTCATGAACTATTGACGGGCGAAATTGACTGTCCGTCAACTGGGAGAGTGGAACCGGTCCGGGGTTGTCTAAATAACCCAATCCGTTTGGTATGGACCACCCTGACGAGTTTAACGGCTCCGTTGTCCGCTCTAAGGTCTCGTAAGGAAACCAAAGAGAAAAGTTGATCTAAGTTAAGTGATCTAAACTAAGGAAACTAGAAACTAATAAAACTAAACTAAAATAAACTAATCTAACTAAATAAAAGAAATCAAACTAAATTAAAGGAAACTAGAAATTAATAAAACAAACTTAACTTAACTATACTAATCTAACTATGAGCTACTAACCATTATACATTTACAAGATACTAACTACGATTATAATAACTTAAATCAACTACTTAATTGTCAGCGAGGTTATTCCCTATTCACAAATGTACACTATAGACAAACTACAGATTTGATTAAAAC
>JZKD02S1798418.1:539745-556563 GCA_000966675.3 Picea glauca
GACCGATTACTACTCCATGTGTGCGAAGGTGGTGGGATTACCATCGCCACGCATTGCATTAATGACCTGTACAGAACTGTTAAACCATAATCATTTAAACAATTGCATCGACCAGTGGATGGGTGAATCACCACTTCTACGTGCCATTCATCTAAGTTAGAACCAACACCTCATACAATAATAACGCGCCAAGTGTCAAGTTTAAAACCAACACAGTACCAGCATTAAGTATCGATTTAACATGCCCATTCTATCGTTCAATCAATCGCTTAATCACAAGGTTTACTGCTGATACATAGCTCGGGATCATATAACAACCAACGTATGAGCAAGCTTTGCAAATAGCATGGAAAATATCAACTCGTGAAGTTGAATATGATTAACTCATGCTCCTTGAAACTATTGCCACCATACCTTTATGAACTTGCCAATGTATTCGGTGCATATCATATATGTTTGTACCCCCAAAGTCTTTGAACCATGTAATTAAAATTTGTTCATATAAGAATCGAGTGAAAGTCCATAGCGAGGATAAAAACAATATGACCAAATCCATTATAATTTTTATAAGATCATAACAAAACCAATAAATTTTATGCCCAAAGGTTTAAAAATGAAATATATCCAAATGCGCAATCAAGGTAAGATAATGATCAAGAACATAAGTCAAATAAAACCTTCAGCAGTCATATGATAAACCAGTGATCGAGTGTCTTTCAGCAAATCAACCAAAGACGACGACAATCTAATCAACGAAAGAGGTGTTTTCACACTTGCAGTTGTGAAAACTGAGTCAAAATTGAATTGTAATGGTTGCAGAAATGAGACGAATGTCCATTAGCATAATGCGACAATGATTTGTCGTAATACGACAAGGGGTGTAGGCAGCTTTTTGAGAGCAATAAAAAAAAATTGGGTTGGCTGCCAACACGAACATAACCCACTTTCATACTATGACAAACCTATTCCAACGACATAATGTGTCAAACAAAAACCCTATGTTGCAATGTGACGACCATAACCTTACGATGTCATGTGAAAAAAAACACTTGATGTCATAATTTGATGAACAAAACCTGATCAACATTGCAATGTGATAGTGTCATAGTAAACCATGGTTAAACATAATCAACATGGTTGAGCATAATCGGTGCCACACGGTCCTTGAAGGTCATCCATGGCCATGGTCAACCATGGTCAAGGTCAATCATAGTCAACTATGGTGAATCTCAACCATGAACAACCACACTAAGCTTTGATCCACATCAAGGTCAACCATGGTTAACCATAGTCAATCATGGAAAACCATAGACAACCATGGGCAAGGTCAACTATATTAAACCATACTCTTCATCATGGTGAACAATATTCAACCATAGTTAATGTAATGGTTAATTTTGGTCATATTTAAGGTCAAACATGGTGAATTTCATCCATAGTCATGTTTAACTATGTTCATGGCTAGCCATGGTCATCTATGGAAAACAATTGTCAAACAAGGTTAACCATTGTTAAACATTGTTAACCATGGTCAACCATAGTCAACCATAGTCAACCATGGTAATGGTCAACCAAGGTCAACCATAGTGAAGGTCATGCATAATTAAGTTCAACCATAGTGAATGTCTACGCAAGTTAACCATGGTCATGGTCAACCATAATTAGCCATGTTCATGGTAATCCAAGGTAAACCACAATTAACCATGGTCATGGTCAACCATAATTATCCATGGTCATGGTGAGGGAAGGTCATGGTCAACCATAGTCATTGTCAATTAATGTATTAATACTCTAATAATGTATTACTAATGAATTATTACTTTCATAATGTATTTAATAAGTTTTAAATATTTTAATAATGTATTTATTAATGTTCTAGTACTTTAATAAGGTATTATTGACGTATTATTTTATTACTGTATTGATACTTTAGCAATGTATTAATTAATTAATATATTACATTATTAATGCATTAGTACTTTAATATGTTACATTATACATTAATTTTATAATGTATTATTATTGTTTTAATACCGTAATAATGTATTACTAAATACAATAAGTTCAATGTATTACTACTTTATTAATGTATTACTTTATTATTCTATTAATACTTTAGTAATGTATTTATCAATGCATTTAACATATTAACTGTATTATTAGTATTATTGTGTAATAATGTATCTATGTTTTATTAATGTTTTAATGTATTAATACTATAGTAATGTATTAATTAATAATCTATTAATTAATTAATACATTACAATATACATTAATGTATTAATGTAATGTCATCCATAGTCATGGTTGTGGTGAGTAGTGGTCATCTATAGACAACAACTATCAAACATGGTTAACCATTCTCAACCATGGTCAACCATAATGAAGGTCATGCATAGTGAAGGTGTATGGAAATTAACCATGGTCACGGTCAACCATAATTAACCATGATCATGGTAATCCAAGGTCAACTACAATTAACCATGGTCATGGTAGACCAAGGTCAACCATAATTATCCATGGTCATGGTGAACCATTATTTACCATGTTAACCAAAGTCAACATTTCCTTCCCAAAGTCAATAAGGGTTAACCATGGTCATGATGAACCAAAAGAAACCATGGTCATTGTCAATTAATGTCTTAATACTCTAATAATATAATTATTAATGTATTACTACTTTAATAATGTATTTATTAAAGTATTAATACTTTACCAATGTATCTAATAATTTATTATTACTTTAATACATGTATACATTACATTAGTAATGTATTAATATTTTAATGTATTTATTAATGTATTAATACTTTACTAATATATTTATTAATGTATTATTATTGTAGTAATGTATTAATAATTTAATACATGAAATTATATAGTCATATATTTTAATACTTTAATAATGTATTATTATTTTATTAATGTATCATTTTATTTTATTTATTTATTATTTTTTAATTTTTTAATGTATTTTAATACAATATTGTACACATTAATCTATTAATGTCATGTATTAGTATTTTATTTTATACATTATATTAATGTAATAATTCATTAATACATAAATTAACTTTCAATTAATTAATACACTAATATTTTAATTAGTATACTAATGGCTTAATTTATACATTAATACTGTAAATTAATTAATACATTAATTGTGTATTAATACATAATTGATCTATTATTTATTAATCCTCTCTGCTACATGTTGGTCCTCAATTAGCAATCACATTTAAGTAAAAAGTGGTTGATATGAGCACAACCATTAATTTTAAAAGTTGGAAAATAGATTCAATGGTGTATATCAACCACATTTTATTTAAATGTGGTTATTGCTAGTTAAATATTGAAATAATTTCACATATATAATTATACTTATAATTCTATTTACCACCCATGAAAATGGTCTTAACTTGAAGATCAACAAGGTTAATACATTGCCTAGATTAAGACCATTTTTAGTGAGTCAAATATAAAGTATTTGAGACTTAATACAGGAGACAACAAGGCATTGTTTTAATATGGTTAATATCTTCCAAAATTAAAGAATTTATAAAATTTATATCATTTTATAGTTTGAAAATCATTTCGATTGAAGAGGGCATTTGTTCATAGAATATTAGATGAAACAAATTATAGAAAATGATAAAATTTCAACTCTTTTTAGAAAAAAATTATATAGATCATATAAACACAAAAACAATAAACTGAAAAGAACTTGGTGAGGGGATGAGGATAAGGGTGGTGGTGGAGGGTAATATTAGAGAAAACATAACTTGATGAGGGTGGGGATGGGGGTAATATTAGAGAAAACATAATATGTTTTCTCCATAACTTGATGAGGGTGGGGGGTAATATTAAAGAGGGTGGGGGTGTGGGGTAATATTAGAGAAAACATAATATGTTTTCTCTAATATTTCCCCCACTCCTACCCTATTATTGGATAAATCTGTAGGTGCGGACACTAACCGATCTCCCTAGATCTACCTGGATCTAGAACAAAACAAGACAGAGCATGACTCTTTCCCTAGATTCTAACCATTGAATTAAATAGGAGGCAAGAACAAAGAACATAACTTATTATCGCTTCCTATGGTCTTTGTTGCTCCCCCTTCGCTCCATTTATCTCGCGCAGCCAAGACCAAGACAACACAAACCAACCAAAGTGAAGAAAGCACAATCTATTCAACAGTCAATCTATGTATATGATCAAGGAGTTATACAATAAAGTGGAAATAGCTTTATGGGAAAGGGACATGCTACTGTATAATATTAATATTACAACATGAGCCTTGATTTTTCAAACTTCCTTTCGATGGCCCTTGGCTCCGACACACACACTTTCTCACTTGCATGAAGAAGATCAACTCCTTTGGATAAACTTGTTGGAGTCTCCAAGTTGTTGTAGCTTCAGTCCTTCACACAATTCTTTCACCAATTCTCCAATGAATCTTGCTTAACATTTTCCATGATAATTCCCTTAATATATAGGAGAGAATGAATTAGTTACTTGGATAATAATGATCCCAAAATATCAGGGAATCCAGTACTAGGATAACCATTCGAATGCCATCTCATCCTTCTAGAATATTCCCTTCTAGAAGCATCGAGAATTCATCTTTTTCCTTGCTTTAGGAAGGGTTTGCACCCTAGCAGTTCAACACAGTGTGAACTTCTTGCAGCCTGGCTTAAGGCAGCCTACGAGAATTAGGCATTCTCGCAGGCAAATATACTAGCAGCCTACGAACCTTCTTCAAAAATGAGATTTCTGGAAAGAGAAGAAAGTAACTTTTCTCAGGAGAAAGTTTGTATGAAGAGCTTGAGTACACCATCATCAATACATCATCATGATGACCAAAATCATGGGTAATAGAATGCCCCCCAAAGTATGAGGTTGGAACTAGTGACAGCCGATAAAATTTGTAAGCTGCATGTGTGTGTCGAGAAACATGAGCACACCTAATCAGAAACCTGCGAACAACTAAGCATCTGCAGAATATCATATATATATATATATATATATCAATTCTGAGGTAGGCATTCCCATACTCATATCACAGACCGATGATAATATAGACATGAGTCATGGCCACCAATCATACACTGTGGATCCATGCCATTAAAATATAGCATAGCCATAGGAATACACTGTGGATCTATGTGAGAAATTTCAAATCAAGATGACATAGCCATGAGAGATACACAGTGGATCTATGTGTCACAAGTTATACATACTCCATCGCAACTTGGACAAAAGAGATGATATCGAGGTTCTTCGATCTCGTCGCCCAAAGTATGAATCTAACCACGTGATTACATATGTTGAAGTCAAACATGGCAGAAACCACTTGTTTACCGATCATTGATGAAACCGTTAACAAGTGCGAGGGAAATCACCATTGATGTCAATGACTCCCAAGGTACCCAGGGATGATTTTAAGGATGGAAACTTATTTTAAAATGTATAAACCTTGGCAAATATTACTAATCCTTCATATGCCAACTATAAATGATTGGCGATATTTTTGTAAAAATATTCAAATTTCTAAGGATTTTATATAGTTTTTATAAAATTTTGGCGATTTTTATGGTAAAATAATTTTATCCTATAGAATTTGGGCGAATAATTTTTAAAATATCGAATCTTGTTTTTGGAAAAACCATGGAAAATTAGCCCATGAGCGAAATTTAGCCCCTAAAATCATCCCTGAAGGTACCCTAGTAAAATCCATCGAGTGTGAATGAATGAGTTGAAATCAAACATCTGATAGAATCTTCCGATCAGGGGTCAATGATGTAAACCCACTGTCGAAAGTGAGGAAACCTGCCATTAAGGCATGAAAGCTCCAAGGTACCAAAGAATTTCTAAGTCTTGATTCTGGATAATGAGTTGAAGTCGACGGAACAAAACTCATCACAGGAGAGCCTTGATGTATCCCCCATCAATGACACGAAATGAGTAACAGATTTTGAATATGAAACAGAGTATGATGTGAATTGGACTGGACATAGAGAAGGCCGACACGGAGAGAATGGATAACTGTAGATGGTTGACTCAATATAGGTTTCATATGGACTTCTCTTTAACATATGAACGATAAGACCAATTATTTGGCAGCATTGACTCAACGACGACACAGGAAATGACCTTGTAGCAGATCGAATGAGAGACAAATGGATTTCCCAAACCGACTTCAAATGATGAATAGGGGTTGTCATGTTCAAGAGTGACACTTACTGCCAATTAATACAGAAATGAAAACATATCCCTTTCCCAAATTTTCCCCCACCATTTCTAGCGAGTACCTCTTTATTTTTACGCAGGCTTGAGGAGGATAACATATGCTTGTTGATGTAAGCTCATCCTTTGGATGAGTCCCTCGGAGTATTTTTAACGAACCTTAATAAGGAGTGGTTTGGTCCCATCACGGGTCTGGCAATGTTTGTTTAACGAGTCCAGAGCTAGAAAACTCAAAGGTTTTTCATGATTATAGAGTTTGGAAAAACACTTAAAAGAGAACTCTCTCAGTTCCTTTTTCGTAAAATAGTCTGGATGAGACCGAAAAAGAGATAAATTATCACTCACTAGATTCTTACTTCAAATAATTTATCGAGCGTGAAAATAGCAAGGTCGCTCGACTATCTTTTCATGTTTAGAGAGTCTGAAAAGAGCTTAAAGGGAACTCCAGGGGGTTCCTTTTTCATATAACCTTTACGAGTCCGAAAAAGTGATAAAAGTATACTTGGTTATATTCTCATTGATTTACGAGCATGAGAAAGAACAAAGACTAAGCTTGGTAACTTATTCTCATGTATTTACGAGCATGAGAAAGAACAAATACTAAGCTTGGGATTGTTTTTATTTTTACGCAAGATTTAAAACAAAACAAAACTATTCTTAGACCTGGTTTCATTTTTACACAAGCTTGAACCAAAGGGAACTATGCTTGAGGTAAGTGGTTTCATTTTTACACAAGCTTGAACCCTATAAAACTGTGCTTGTGACTTCCCAATGCATAAGACATGGATGGTTTGTACTTAGCCCCTAGCTTAAGAAGCTAGCGGCTCTACTTCAACATGAAGTCCAGAGGCTGAAATTATTTCCCCCCAAGCTTCGTTTCATCCAACGTCAAAGGCAGAGGAAATGAAGCTTCAAATACTAGACTAAAGACTTGACTCAAATAGAGAGGGGGAAAACTATTTCATTTTTTAATGAGCTTGACATAGAAACAAGAACTATGCTCGTAACCTCTATTTCATTTTTTAACGAGGTTGCTACAGAGACGAAAAAACTATCCTCAAGTGGTTTCATTTTTTAATGAGCTTGAAATCAAAAAACTATGCTCAAAGACCTTTGTTTCATTTTTTAACGAGGTTGCCTCAGATATGGAAAAACTATCCTCGGAACCTTCTTGATCATGGATTCCAAGAGGACACTGCTCCGGAACGACACCATGTCAAGGGACAAAACTCAGTCATGGCTTCCAAGAGATCTTCACTGGAAGGAAGAAACACACTCTGGAAGGACACCATGTCGAGGGTCTCAACAGGGGTAAGGAGATCAAGCTCCAATAGCCCGACCGAAGAGAGCACCATGTCAACTACTTGATCTAAGTCATCAGAAGTTGAAGCCATGGGCGACAATGCCACATAATTGACCTGTGGTGGGGATGATATTGTTTGCATATAAGAAACATTTAGGGAGGAAACCCAGGCGGGGTTAATGAATGAAAGTTGATCAATAGTCACAACCTGTCCATCGTGAGGGAAAGATATCACACGAAAAAGAGTAGACACAATCTATTCAACAATCAATCTATGTATATGATCAAGGAGTTATACAATAAAGTGGAAATAGATTTATGGGAAAGGGACATGCTACTGTATCATATTAATGGAAAGTAAAGATTACAACCTGAGCCTTGATGTTGCAAACTTTCTTTCAATGGCCCTTGGCTCCGACACACACACTTTCTCACTTGCATGAAGAAGATCAACTCCTTTGGATAAACTTGTTGGAGTCTCCAAGTTGTTGTAGCTTCAGTCCTTCACACAATTCTTTCACCAATTCTCCAATGAATCTTGCTTAACCTTTTCCATGAGAATTCCCTCAATATATAGGAGAGAATGAATTAGTTACTTGGATAAGAATGATCCCAAAATATTAGGGAATCCAGTACTAGGATAACCATTTGAATGCCATCTCATCCTTCTAGAAGCATCGAGAATTCATCTTTTTCCTTGCTTTAGGAAGAGTTTGCACCCTAGGAATCCAACACAGTGCGAACTTCTCACACCCTAGCTTAAGGCATCCTGTGAGAATTAGGGATTCTCACAGGAAAATATACTAGCAGCCTGCGAACCTTCTTCAAAAATGAGATTTCTGGAAAGAGAAGAAAGTAACTTTTCTCAGGAGAAAGTTTTTATGAAGAGCCTGAGTACACCATCATCAATACATCATCATGATGACCAAAATCATGGGTAACAAAATGCCCCCCAAAGTATGAGGTTGGAACCAGTGACAACCGATAGACTTTGTAAGCTGCATGTGTGTGTCGAGAACTAGGAGCGTTCATCAATACATCATCATGATGACCAAAATCATGGGTAACATACCCTCACCCTCATATGAGGGTGGTGAATAGAACAAAGTGGCATTATCAAATTAATAATGCATTTAAGTATTTTCTTAACACATTGTTCATAACTTGGCACATAAATGTTGTTGGAACATTTGTTATCCCAAAGGGTACCACTATGAATTCATAATGTTCATACTTGGTTCTAAAAGCATTTTTATGTATGTCTTCATCTTTTATTCTGATCGGGTGATAACCTAATCTTAAATCTATTTTAGAGAATATTTTAGCCTCTCCAGCCTGATCAAACATATCATCAATATGGGTTAAAGGGTACTTATTTTTTATTTTCATTTTCTTCAATTTTCGGTAGTCAATGCATAGCCTAAAAGTTCCATCCTTCTTTTTCACAAATAAGACTAGTGCACCCCATGGAGATAGACTTGGTATGATATACTATTTTTCCAATATATCTTGAAGCTGCATTTTCAACTCATACAGTTCAAGAACACTCATCCTATATGGTGCTTTGGAAATTGGTGTTGATCCTGGTACAAAATCTATTGTGAAATCTATATCCCTTCTAGGAGGTAGTCCTAGAATCTCTTCCAGAAACACATCCTGAAACTAACTTAATATAGGATGATTAGTTAATAAACAGCCATCCATCTTTTCTAGACTTTCATTTATGTGTACATAATATATTTCACAACCCTTTGCATTTCATTTCAACTGTAAAGAAGAAATCTACCTCACTGACACACCACGAGGTATTCTATTAATGGTTCTATTTTGTCTGAGCTCATCCAAGCAATCAAAAGTTTTATTTTTATAATTCACTATAGCTGCATTATTTTCAAGCCAATCCATACCTATGAGTATATCACAGGATCCCAAAGGTAATATATTTAAATCCATACTTGTTTCCATTCCACATATTATCATCATATAATCTTTGACCAGTTCAACTACTTTTCGTTTGGTACCAGTGGCTAATTGTACTAACCAAGACTTATTATGTTTTACTTTATTCAATTTGCATTTCTCTAAAATCATAGGAGAAACATAGCTTAAACTTGCCATGTTTTTGTGTTTTCATACCTTTATTTAAACTATGTATAACACAATTTAACATGTCTCATTACCAGATCCATCATTTTAGGGTTAAGGAACTCAATTTTATCCTTATACACTTGAGGCAAGCAACTCATAAACGGTTTTACCTTGGATTTCTCTTCTCTAAGGTAAGGCACGTACCTCATCAAATTTACAAAATTTGGTAACAAAATCTTCAATGTTCATTTCTCCTAGCTTAAGGTCATGAAACTCCTTATCCTTTTCATCGAAATACCTTCTAGTTAAGTATTTATGTTTAAAATGTTTCTTAAATATTTTCCAAGTGAGTTGGTTGCTTCTAATTTTGTTTATCGTTTTTGTTTATTTCCACCAAGTTGCAACTTTTCCATTCAACTAGTAAATTTCCAATCTATCCCTTAAGTTCCCAGAATAATTATAAATTTGGAAATATTTTCCCATGTTTATTAGCCAAGCGTCTTCTCCTTCTTTTGTTTCTCCATCAAAACTCAGTGGTCTTATTTTTTAAATTCATCGGTCAATTCAATTGTGTACCATTTCTTTTTTCTTGTTTTTAGATGATCTCTTTTGTAAGGTGTTTTCTTTAGAAATGTTGTTACTATTTTCCTTAGTAATCGATGTTATTTTTTCACTAAACATCGGATGTTCTCTTCGATTATGAGATTCATCATTAGAGAGATCCTTCTTGGCGTTACTAGAATTATTTCTTACACTCTTATTATGTTTCATCTCAGTCATATTTTTAAGCAAAATTTCATTTAATTTCTCTTGTTCTCTACTTGCTTTCAGTAGTTTTTCATTGCCAGCATTGATACTTTACAATTCGGCCTTTATACTTCTCATGGTTTCAAGTATCTCAAATGAATTATTTTGAGGTTGTTCGTTTTGCAACTCTACATACATTTAACGTTCACTTGGTCATGTTTTTGCAGTTTCTTCAACCATGGTGTCAGTTCTTGTTTTTGTTAAGTGCACAACATATTTTATGTTAAAATTCTTGTTTACATAATTCTGCAATAATTTCTTAAGTTATTAATGCAGCAGTTTAAATGGCTTCAGCCCATAAGGCTTAGACTTTCCTTGATATCATTTGTAATGTCACCTCAACCGATTTTTTTTTAAATATAGCATATTTAATCATTATCTCATTATTTTTATTGTTAAGATTATTGGTTGGCCAAGACAAACAATACTACTCTTAATATTTTATGTTCACCTGATAGGTAAAAAGGTCTTAAGAGACAACCCTAGTGGAAGCGTATTCACACCCGAAGGTGAGTGCATTAATTTCAATTACTCAATAGCTCATAGTTTATTATATAACATTAAATATACAGTGTTTCCAATTACTTACCTTCATCGTGACTTCTTTCAGGTTATGATTCTTACCCTATTAGTCACACACAAACACTTACACATTTAAATCATTTGTATGTCCATTAGATTGATTATATTACTCCTTAAGCCATACTTCTCCACTCTGTCATTTACTTTTAAGGAGAAAGAAAATGTGTAAAAACTATCCTAAGGTTGAGACTGTATTCGTCTCAAAGATTGATCTCATAACCCTTTCTAGGGATATTATACATAGATTATCCATCAAAT
Organism: Picea glauca; assembly: GCA_000966675.3. Lineage (NCBI taxonomy): Eukaryota > Viridiplantae > Streptophyta > Pinopsida > Pinales > Pinaceae > Picea > Picea glauca. Next base: position 551,031 of record JZKD02S1798418.1, read on the forward strand.
TTTATTGATCCATTGGAATGGTTTAAGGTATAAACTCTTATTAAAATCCTAAACATATATTCGTTCCCAACCTTTGAATCACAACATCAAAAGTTATACAAAATTTATTTGTTTTTTTTATCCTTATATGACGTCTTCCATACTAGGTTCAACCTAGTGTTACGAGGAAAATATCTTTATGGCTAGTGTAAACCACAACAGACGAAAACGATTGTATAAATCAACTCTATCCCAAAAACATGTTATACAAACCAATATTCAAGAGAGATAAGAAAGAATCCTACCTTGTCCATATTTTTGATGAAGTCCACCATTGAGCACTTGAAGCCAAAGCTATATACCTGCAACTAGTTCTCAACAAACAAGAAAATAAAGAATACGGTGATAATATAAAAGGTTAGCACATTAGATTGCATAATCCATCAATATACATAACAAATATGTCCATGGATAATAAATCAATATATTTGCAAGATATCAATTGGACGGGAAAATAGTATTTTTATTAATAAATGGTCATCATAAGTAAAAATATTACAGATTTGTGTGTCATCATGGTTCGGAACCAAAAAACTAAGTTCCTTCCAGTTGGGCATCCACCACTTCAATCCTCCACCAAAGGAAAGCTCATAAGAGAGAAACAAGGAGGTTCTCAATCAATAAAAGAAGAGCTTGGGGGCTGAACACTTTGTTCGGACTTAAAGGACAAAGGGATGCAGACTCAATATGAGGTAACTAATTTCTCCAGAGTAACTTTTCTCTCAAAGTTGAATTCTTTCTCCTCTTTCCATATCTCAAAATTGGCCCATTTATAGACTTCAAAATGGAACTGAAGGGTCAATTCGGAACATTTTCAGTATGTGGAAGGCCGAGGATCATAGATCTCCTATCGTGACATGGAAACTGGACATTAATTTCATTTTTTGGCACAAATCCTAATGTACGTAGGTTGTAGTGGAGCATCCAACGTATGCACATGTTGTATAATGTGCAAGATGCATATATGTGGAAAAATATTAATTTTGTCTCTGGATTTTATCAATAGGGAAGATAAGTCTGCATACAGAAATGGAATAAGGCCCTCTGTGCAAGATTGCATAGGGTGAGGCAAATCTTACTATAACATATGCCCCCTAATGTGTGAGGTCAGAGGAGTATCTGTGATAGCTGAAATACATTATAAATAACCCAGAAGTGGAGTGGTAGGGGACCAGCTGGATGAACTCATTGCTCATTAAATTCTACACTGACTTTGAATACATGGCTGCCAATAAAATTACATTGCAGATCCATGTGAAAATATACCAAACAATTGTTTGTGGCCATGAATAGAAAAATACAAATGCGGTTACATGCTAATAGCTTTCATAGTCACCAACGAGGACCAATAGAACCAGTCTCAAAACCAATCTTGTAGATATATGTATACCATGGAGTACAATGTGATCTCCCGTGATCACTCAAGTCATATAGGTATTGGTCTAATGAAAAGGAAGCAACAACTCAGGAAAGTTGTGGCCACATAGTGATGTCTTCAAGTCTTCTATACAATCCTCTGAGGGTGCAAGTCTACATCATGTGAATAAAGGAGTTGAGGTCAAACACAATGAGACATCGTTTGATTACCGGTCATTAAGGTATACCATTAACAAATGCGAGACAAGCTATCGATAATGAAAGTAGGTATCAAGGCACCGAGTACATTATTACAAGTGTGAATAGAGGAGTCGGTGTCGAACACCTAAATAATCCATCGATCAGGAGACATTGATGTATTCACAACTGTTGATGGCGAGAGATCCTGCCACTGATGACTGTAAGCCTCAAGGTACTCATAATACTCTAGGTCTCATTTCCAGAGTAAATGGGTTGAAGTCGATGGAAAGAGACCCGCTGAAAGGAGAGAATTAAGGCATCTCTCATCAATAAGAACGAGGTACAGAGCAATAGCTTCATGATTTGGTGGAAATCGGATGAAGAACATGTTCACAAACCAATGACCCTGTGCATTTTTCGCATGTGCCAAGTGCAAGAGATACACAAAAAAGACCCTCTGAATTGCATCCAATGATGAAAATTGTTGACAAAGGCGAGGAAACCACCAATAAGGCTAATGGCATCCAAGACACTGTGCGAATCCCAATGTCTCAATAGATGTCTTGCCGTTGAACACAAGGAAAACCACCCAGTCAATGACCAATGATGAAATGTTGACTACTGTGTTCAAAGTTACCTACCTATTAGCGATAAAAAACACACTGGTATTTTTTATGAGTATTTCCATCACTCTTCAACTGATTTATCATTTTCTTCAGTTTATTTCCAGTATCTTAACCTCCATAGTGTTCATCAAGCTCTTGCTTGATTACTTTGCTCAAAAATCCTTTGTCTTTATGCCTCTGGACTTGCAATACAAGATACAAATAACAAAATGTTATTCCATTGCTTTTATGTCTTTTATACTTTGATAAAATCTATATTTTTATTCCAAAAAATTCCCCAAAAAGAAATAGTGGTGTGTGCCTAGGTGAGCCTAGTCTATCTTAAATCAATCCATGCAATACATCAAGCCTAGTGCACCAAGCAATGAGTCAATCCAAATCTTGAGTCCAAATGTCAAGCGCATTTAACACATAAACCATACAAAGCCCAGCTCTAACACCAATGCCCAAGCGCACGTGCCAAATTCTGAGTCCATATGTCATCGAAGTCATGCAACATACAAACTAAATCCAAGCCATGTTTCAAGTGACGATTCAAGCTATGAATTGATACACAAATTGATACATAACCCATAGATCAGTCACGAATCAAGTTGTATGTCGATACACCAAGCGTATCATTAAGTCCTTTCTCATTCTGTATTCATGCACCGTCAAAATTTCTCTGCTACTCTGCATAATTTTCTTCTCAAAGATAAAGATAGATCTTTCACTAGCGCAAAGGGAAAAATTATAACCAATTAGCTAGTGAAAAGCAGAACTTTCACCAGCTAACTAACAAATTGCAAGGTGAATTAACTGGTGAAACTACATAAAGAAATTTTTGGAAAGTTAAGCTGGAGCAAAGCGATTTTGGAATATTTGAAAAGGTATGGGATCATTGAATGATTAACCACCAAATCAAGGAGCATTCAGCATCAAATATTTGTGGAGATTTTGGGACCAAATGCTAAATTGGTCAACTAAATTTTTTGGTTATGGTTATTGAAATATTTCAGCTACTAAAGACACGTGTCATCACATTTGAGACACATCAGAAGCACATCGAATAATATTTGACTACCAATGTTATCTCCTAAAATGATGCATTCTGAAACTTGTTTGAAAAACTATGCCTAATATTGTGGGGGACTTTTGACTACCTTCTCAATCTCTAAATTCAGATATGAAAGAACCATTGGGAATCTTAGGATTTCTAGATGTCAATCGACTATTCAAGCGTGTAAAATGGACTCTCCACGACTGAGAAATTTGATTTTTCCCAAGGCAGTTTTCATTAAAAAAATCTGGGTTTTCACCAGCTTATTGGTTTTGAAATCCACTAGTTAGTTGTTGAAAGCTTTCCTTTTCACCAGCTAAAGGGGTCGATTCAGGGAAAATTAGCTAGTGAAACCTGTTACATGGCAACTAGGTCGTTTTTTTCCCCAGATTTGACTTTTTATCAACCAAATCTTTCGAGGTTGGTTTCTAAAGATGCATAATAATTAAATACATCAGATTTAATGTTTTATATTGATGTATTTAATGTTTAAGAAGGTGGAAAAGTGAAAATGGTGACCCAGTTCATGAGCAAAAAATTGTCTTTTGTGCCAAAGGTGGCAAATTCAAATTTCTTATAAAGATTCATCAGCCTTGGAAGGTATTCTACATATGTCAAAGAGTTTGGAGGATATGAAGGCTATAAAGATAGAGATTGACTCCTTAGATAGGATCTTTTCCTATTTTGTTTTGACTTTCCATTTTTAGTATTCTAGATCCATTTTTATAGGATCTCATCCTACACTTGTTGTATCTATTTTGATTTGACTATATTTAGCAAATCTTATCCATATTTCAAGGATCTAGATTTCATCTTGTAAGGCTATAAAGCCAAATACATTTGGACCACTAAGGGGTTCAATCTTGGATACATTTTTCTACTATTATAGACTCTTATTTGATAATAGAATCACAGTCTTCTTTTATCTTCAATTTCATAATTGCTCATGCATCTTATCTTTCTGTACTTTACTTCAGTTTCTTTTAGCTTCTAAAGACTGTCATCTCTTTATTAAGCTCATAAACTTGAATTGAAGGACTTCTTGCTATCTTGTATTGACCCTACACCTAGTTGTATTTGGTTATCAAGATTAGTATTCTTCATCCCCTATTTAAAATATTTTGTCTGATTATCGATTTCTAAAAGCACTGTCTTATTCAAATGTATGATGAGTTGTCTATTTCATTAGTTATTGAGTTATCCCATTGATCCAAGAATATATAAATTATCTTATCTTGAGTTACCAAGCATCTTTGGCCTACAACCCCAAAGATTTTCTTGGAGTGATAACACTACCAATGATGAAAGTAGGGCCAGGGTGCATGATAGGACTACAATATCATGTGATTCTGAGAAAAACTGAGGGTATGGCTGACATGCAAAGTCAATATTTTTGAGGAGTGGTTGACATAGGTTGATAGACTTTCTTTGAACAAGAGAATGAGACAAATGGAGGAATCCAATAGCATAGACCCAATGATGAAACCATGAGATGCAGGAGGCATCAATGAAATTATCTATAGGGACTGGAAGAGTAACACGTCGGTAGAGAAGACTTTGTAATGAGCTCAGCTTCCTAAGGCCATGCTAATCCCAAAATTTTGATGATGAATGGACTCGATAAATTTGTGCTCTGTTCAAAAGTGACACGATTGTTGCCAACATAAGATAATAATCCCTTCTCGCCCGTATTTTTTTTTCTTTTTCATAGACAATTGAATGTTATGATAGAGAGGAGGAAATGAGTGTTTCAAGTAAGAAAAACTAATTCCGGCAGTGGAACATACCTATTCTCAATGCAAGGAGATGGACACGGGAGATGGACACTTAGGGGAATGTTCCCTCCTAGGTATAGGGTGTCAAATTGCGAAGGATATAAACAAGGCTTTTCTTGGTTGAGGATGAAAAACTTTTGAGGAAAATGGTTTATAATGCAAAATGAGAACCGGATATAGGCTCAATAATGCAAGAGAGGGCATGATATGCAATCATAACTTAATGCCAAAGAATGTCCCTTTTTATGTATTTTAGTCTACTTAGTGTGAAAAAAGGATAAAATTGTTCCAAATAGACGTCTTTTCAAAACCAATTTATGAGTGTGAAAGAGACAAGTTCACTTAATAATATTTTCACTTTTTGATAACGAGCCAAAAAAGAGATTAACTAAGACCCATGACCTTTCAATTCCAATTTAACTAGTGTGAAAGGGACAAATCAGTCGACAATCTTTTCATTTTTTAAACAAGTCAGAAAAGAGCTTAACGCGGACTAG
>JZKD02S1798418.1:569244-600576 GCA_000966675.3 Picea glauca
GTGACCGTTGGTATTTTGACTTGGTGAACATACTAAGGTGACCGTTGGAGGGGAAAACCTAGTTTCGCAAACGTCGCAATTGCGACATACATTTTCACAAACATGGCAAGAGAGACGTTCCAGTGGAAAACGTGGAAAGAGCGACGTTAACGTGGCAAGAGAGACGTTAACGTGGAAATTGCGACATACATCTTCACAAACGTGGCAAGAGTGACGTTCCAGTGGAAAACGTGGCAAGAGCGACGTTGTAGTGGAAAACGTGGCAAGAGCGACATTAACGTGGCAAGAGCGACGTTAACGTGGAAATTGCGACATACATCTTCAAAAACATGGAAAGAGTGACGTTCCAGTGGAAAACATGGCAAGAGCGATGTTCCAGTGGAAAACGTGGCAAGAGCGACGTTAACGTGGCAATTGTGACATACATCTTCACAAACGTGGCAAGAGAGACATTCCAGTGAAAACGTGGCAAGAGAGACGTTCCAGTGGAAAACGTGGCAAGAACAACGTTAACGTAGCAAGAATGACGTTATCGGGCAACGTGATTTTTTTTTTTTATAAATTTCCTCTATTTTGCGACAATATGGACAATTTTGTCCATAACTCCGCAAATAAAACGTCGGAATTTTTACAATATGTAGTAGTGCGTCCTTTCTTCTTATTCCCTCCTGGTTGTTGGTTACCATTTTGGTTGGTTGACGATTGCATAGAATGTACATCCACTAACTGAGTGGGGTTGGAAGACATAGACGAAGTTGGCCCTTCTATAGACTGGGTAAGAGACAATTCTTTCATAAGTCTTGTCACTGAGTCTGGAGACTTTACATTAGTGGAACCTACAATGCCATCGACATGAGGTCCGAGCTTTTTTCTAGAGTCATAAGTTGACTGCGGTGCATCTGGAAGGTGGTATAACTTCCTGTTGAGCACTCAACACAACCTAAAAATCTTATGTCATATGTTACTTTTTGGGTACCACTTGATCTTTTGCACTGTCTTATTCTACTTCAGTATGAAAATTGTTTCATTTTCTTATCATCTCATTTCTCTTTTAAGTCTCTTAAAGCTTGATTGAGCATGCGAAAACCCATAACTCAAAAGAATAACACTTAATTAAAGAATTGACAGTCAAGACTTCTCCTCAGTGTCATTAATAATTTTGGCATCGGTAAAAGGTGGAAAGAGTAAGCATCAAACGAAGAATGAAATAATGTCGTCGATCACCGACTTCCAATTTTTTTTTGATATCGATATATTTCAAGGAAACAACACTATGGAAATATATTTGAAGGCTGATCCCTGATAATTTCAGCATCAACTATTTTTAGAAGGATATCCCATAGAGGACGTGATAAGTCAATCCCCGATTGTCGACCCCTGATACCTTTCAGCCTCAACAATCCCAGGTTTATTTTAATACACGTCTCCTATCGAAATACCCAACTTTGACTAAGATATATGGCCAAACCACCAGCCCTATTTTGCCACCTAACGTTGCCTGAGTAGTTAGACATATGATCTAGTTTTTCTTGAGTCGTTACTAGCTCCCGAGACCCACATCACACCCCGAATCAATTTTTCCACGTCATCATTGTATGACAAAATCAGTCGATGTCAGAGGTTTTCTCTTGAGGATGCCAATGAGAACATAAACAAGGATATTTCCAATTCCCGATCTTCCCACTAAGAAAGAGACGCGATGGGTCGTTTTATCTCTAAGATACAATGGATCCAAAGAATTTAAAGAACTAATTAATTCCAAAATACCGCATTAGTTTATAATTCATGCGCGAATAAAAAAAGAATTATTTTAACTTGTCGATACAATGCATCACCCTCCACGCCCCCACCGTCAACTCATGTAGAATTTATTTGCAGAGATTCAATAGTAGGTTCTTTTGAATTTCACTCATCACTCGAATTAATTGATTGATATGATTGGTAGGATCTCTCTCGTTAAATCCTTTTGATTCATTGTAAATAATATTATTCTGTTCACAAAGAAGTTCGAAACTTCCAAAGGAGCGAGACGAGAAATCTAGGGAAAGATTCCAAGGTCCAGTGAGTATTAAACAATAGGTTTAGCAAGCATGGAAAGTATGTACCGGTCTATGGATGTTTTAGTCTTCATTTCATACATTTTTATCCGATGTTACTCTGTATACATGCCTAAAGGATTGTTTTTGGTTGCAAGAAGAATGTCTCTGAAGAAACCTACCACCAGGAAATATCCAAGAGTGCCCAATCTATAGGAACTAGATGCGGGAGAAGGCTCTTCACCAACTGTCACAAAACAACTGGACTTTGCTCCAAAACTAGTTCCTTTCATCAAGACATCTACCAAGGAGGTTTTTTCTCAGCCTCTGACATTTGAAGACATAGAGGTGAACATCAAGACCAAGACATTTTTTCCATGTTGGGAATAACTTTTCAAGAAAATCAAGAGGGAGGAATTCCCTGAATATACCCCACACAATGATCTTGATACAGGAAAACTCGATGATGAAGTCCTCTTGAATGTCCGAAAGGCATATTTTCACATGGTGGCAATCAAGACTCCGGTATTCCCCTGAATAGAACTCTCGAAGTGGCTTATCGATCACAGTGACACAAAAATATGCTTGATTAATGATGACAATGGTGGGTGTATCGGGGTTTTCCTTCCAATGGAAGTGCAGAATTAATACAAGCTCAGAGAGATAGAAGAATGACTAAACACTGATTTTGTTGTAAGCTTCTATGAGAAACACAATACCGGAAAGGTGATGGAATCGTGGTGGAGAGAGGATAAAAAGTTCACCAATCGAACCTCTGAATGGTACTCAATGACCAACTTAAGGGAGTCATTCATCTATCTAATGGCCCTCCTCTGCCGACATATTGTTCTAGGTTTTTAGAGGCTTGGATGCCTCTAGCTTATACAATAGCTATTTTTGGAATAGGTTTTAATTGGGGTGCCATCATCGCCAAACAGTTGAGCACTTGCATATGACAGGATCAAGCACCGAAAGAGGGAGAAACCCCATCCTTCTATATGGATTCTTATTTATTGGACGTCATTTGTGCCAGAAATGTCTTTGTCGGAATGAAATTGAACTGGCACGCATTAGAACTCCTAGTCCATGTATATTTTGGCATCTTGTGGGATAATATGTACAATAAATCCTACTCTCCCATCTGTGATTAGTTCATTGCACATATTTATTTCTTGTTGTTCAAGAAAGAGTGCCCAAGGTTATCGGATGCAGCCAAAAATATTGTATCAAAAGTTGGCCACTGGTATCTAGATGAGAATGATACCTACATCAAGGTTTTCGACACCACCAAAGCACCCCATTTGTTTCCTATATATGTCCCCGATTGACTAGTAGTAGGGGAAATCTATTATCAGACCATCCTGCAAGGTTACAATGCTACGCTGGTAAAGGATAAGAAGTGGACATTCATACCTTATGGATTTCATATTGGTTTCTACATGGCAAAGGAAACTGTGCAGACCAAGCAAGAAGGGTTAAGACAATTGGAGTTTTGATGCCAAACTGGTCGTTTTCACAAGCATGACCCCAAGGATCTAGTATTGAATCAGACATCACAAGTATCATCCTACTTTCCATATGCCCATGATAGCTTTGAAGATGAGATCTTCACCGAAAATGCTCAAAGCTGGGATGGGGTGGTGACAAGGATGGTTGATCCTAAGGCAACTAGGTTCAAGGCCATGAGTTTGGATGAGAAAGCAATAGTCCTGGAAAAATTATCTCAAGAGGTCCTCAGGGCCAGAGAATAAAGGACAACATCTGAATCATTCGAAGTAGTGGAAGCTCCCCAGGAAGCCACCAAAACAACAGAGATTTCGAAGGTAACTCCAGTACAGGAAAATAATTTACCCTAGGCTTAGGATGCACTAGAGAGAGGGGCACTCATGTATCAACAAGCCCAACAGATGATGAATCAGATGCGGGATAACCTGGACCTCATCAAGATGCCAAGACTTCCAACCGATAGCCTAGAAGAAATCCCAGCAGGGCCAAGCGACCCTGATTTCATAAACCTTGATAACATCAATGGGTCAGATGACCCTGAATCCACAATTCCACTGGCCAGATCATCGACAAGTGTGATGACTCAACTAGAGACCAGCTGGGTGTCAGTGGAAACAAGGCACCTAATCCTTTGAGTGAGTTTATAAATATATATAGTGATGATAAGAGCTCGGAGGCATCTCTCGGAACCCCTATGCATGTCCAAGAAGAAAAGAGACCTGAGAAGACTTATTCTCTTGATCCCAAGGTCCAAACCCAAGAGATCTCACAAAAAGAAATATAAGCCGAAAGTGTTCTCGACACAAAGAGGCTCGATGCGTCGAAGACCCTAGAAAACCATCTAAAGGACAAGTCAGAACCGAATGAGCCAAAGGAAGGATCCCCGCAAAAGGACATTGAAGTTTCAACGGTCGATGAAAAAGTAAGTATAGAGTCTTTTCCCGCCACCTCTATTCTGCCTGATACTCATATCCTCGATAAGCGACAGGCAAAGGTCGGACCTTTGAAGCACAATGAGGTAGTGAACCCAACCTTGAACATATATACACCACCGAAAAATCTGGGAAACACACTCACATGGGGTGATCAGCCAATTCCCGAACCTGTGGATGAAGTAGTCGATATTTATGCGATATCCTACGATTGAAAGAGGAAGGCCATCATCCAAACAACCACAAAGAAAATGAGGATCACATTAGATCACTCCATCCTCATCACTACAGAGGAAAATTTTATAAACATAGAAAATGCAAGAACATCTGAGCTTATCAGCGTAGGGAAATCGATCTTGAATGCCACCCTAGACAGAGCTAGAAGATATGAGAAGGATTTGGCCACCTCCCTGAAAGAACTAAAACATTTGCGCCACCTGGCTAAATACTATCAGGGCACCACTCAGACTGTGGTGTACCTGATAAGCAAGTTCAAAGAAGATTACAACAAGTTCACACACGAGCGACACCTTTTTATTACGAAGATAGTTGAGCTCCAAGATGACACTCTCATGGCACTAGTGACATGCAAGGATATGGAGCAGTGGTATGAAAGGGCGCAACAAGTTGTAGAGAGAATCGAAAACATTGATGCAGTCCAACAGGGCCGATATAAATAAGAACATGGCATCTGGATGTTGGGAAAAAGAAGTCTTGATCACATGAAGTGATCAAATGAGTACTGGGCTAAGATGTCTCAGGAACCACACTGAGAAATTCAAGAGAAGTGGGCCAAATGCGAGAAAATTTGGGATAAAATCAACAAAGAAATGAAGGATATTGGACTCCCCGAGTTTGGAACCCCCGACGACTTCATTGACTTGTGCAACATAGTCGAATCACATACCAAGGAAGATTCATTATGGGTCAAAGAGCTAGCAAAGGTGACTGACATAGTGCCCAGACAAGTTCTATGATTTATGGAACATCCAATTAGAGCTCGGAATGTGCTACAACAGTTAAACACTAGTCTGGTGAAGTATCAGGCGCATGTGGTGGAAGTCAAAGGAATTTATGTGGCTCCAATGGAACAACACAAATTTCCATGGGCCCAAACTTGCGAGGATTTATTCATCAGTTGGTCAGAGTATGAGAAAAGTCACCCTTTCAAAGGGTTATCTTGATATGACTGTTGGAAAATTGTTAGGAGAGAACACCTCATGGTGAGTTTTGTTTTGTTTAACTGCACTTTAGCCGTTATTTTTAGTTAATTTTACATTATAAATAAGAGCTTTGACTGATTAATAAGAGGTCAATGGTTGCTGCAAGAAACTCTCTTTTTGGTTTGTTAAGAACTATTTCTGAGCTAGCTTTAATTGAGAAGTCCTTCTGGACCAAAGAAAAAGTTATTTTCATCAAATGCATGTATGATTTGACATGGAGAAGAACTATTTCCTATCTTGTTTCATGAACATATGTTGTAATGAGTAAGAGAAATTTAATCTATTATCAAGTTATCTGGTGCAATGTTTTGTTGTTATTTACTTTAATGATGAAGATGAATCATTGTGTTATCATGGGATGGATGATTAAGTAGGTGGATTATTCTGCTTGCCTTTTTTTTATCGCATATGTGTTTTCTTTCTGATAATTAGTATCTTAGATGGTAATTGTATGCTCACATGGTTAACATATTATTACTAGGCATGTGGTATAGAATTGTTGTCTGCATGCTTGAGTAGCGGGTTATCCCAAGCTCAACCTCTTCTCTAGTAGTTAAAATTAATTCTATTTTTTTGCCAAATTAGTTTAACTAGCTTACAATCTTACTTCGGTACCACCTAAGAGAAAATACAAAAAGAGAAATTTCCAACTGAAGGAGACACCTTCGCAAGAAAATGTAAATCCCATCGATTAATTGGTCGAATTGCAAGATCTGGAGAACCATTCCACTAGTAAACGTTGCAGAGTCTAATTGGGCCTCAGTGGCAGGTTTGGTTCTTGTTTTTGAACTAAAGGGATTTAAGATCCATCGATAGAATTTGCACTAGAAGGAGGGCCTGAGAATGAATGGCTGAATACATATTTTATATAGTATTTCAAACAACCTATAGATTCAAAACAACCCACATGCATGGCTAGTCATTCCCAAGACAAACCACACTTGCTGAGTATGCCTGAAATGAGTAGCTCACCACAAACCGAGGAAGAACCTTTTCTCCCTAACATACCTTACGCTCTTCCTCACAAGGAATTAAATAAATTTATAAGAATCACAAGAGCATACACTCGACAAATCAGTGCGTTGTCCTTAGCTCCGATACTTCCTCGAAGAAAAAAGATAAGTAGACCAGTGGTCAATACTCTCAAAGAATTTTTCATGCACATGGTAGAAGAATTAATAGATTTCATAATCACCAAAATCCAAGATCCTCTTGATTTGATACCCAAAATTCTAGTCGACAACATCTATGAACTAGACAATTTTTCAGAAGAGGAAGAGTTTAACTCAGAATCTAAAGATATGGAGGACAACAATGAACATAATGAATAAAGCATAAACCCACCACTAAATAATCAACCCTAGTTGGCTAGAGATGCTTTGGCCCTCCTAGGACCAGTCCATAACCATCCCCAACATCCAAAGAAGTTACTTCCTAAGTTCTATCCTAAAACCTCAGGATTTCCTGAAGATCATATCAAGAAATTTTTACTAGCGATCAGTCTTATGAATGTCCAGCATGAACATGTAGTTTGCAGGTTGTTCCCCTACACTTTTGAGAACTCATCCTCCACATGGTATTTTAACTTACTTGTAGGATCCATAACTAGATGGACAAAGTTCCAAAAACATTTTCTAGATAAATTTGCAGAAGAGACTACTACGAGAGCTCTTATGGCTGAGTTGTTCTCCGCCACCATGATTTAGAAAGAAAGGTTCAAAGATTTCAATCAAATATTCATGACCATCTTAAACAAATTCCATCCCGAATCCAAACCAACTTAGGAGCTGCAAATCGAATTTTATGCTAATGCTCTCCCAACCTCTATTTCCATGTTTGTGAAGAGGGCTGCCAAGCGAACCCTAGCTGAAAATTTTGAAGAGGCTAAAATGATAGAATTCCAAATAAAGGGTGTAAAGAAGGAAAGGTCTCTTTAGTTAAGAAAGAAGTTCAACCACCTCCCAGGAGAGGACTCCTTTGGACTAGTCTGCCAAGGAAACAAGCATAACAAACTCCCAATAAGGGTAATAGATACATAGAAGATTGACAACGCATAGTTAATAAATTATCAAATGAGATCATATACATGAAGAGAAACGCAGGGGAAGGAAACCAAGGACAAAGGCCCTATAAGAATTTATTTAAAAGGAATCTTTCGTTCAAAGAAATTGAACCTCCCCCATCTAACTTGAATATCAATCTAGGGAATGTCGCATATGATTCTTTTTGTAATTATCACCAGGAAAACCACTCTCAAAGAGACTTCCCTCAATGGGTGCATGCCATGAATTTGATGGCCAATTGGTTTTTACATGTGGTTTCCCTCACCAAACAACCGAACAATTTGGTTATGAATGTTGTTGACTAGGAAGAGATTGACCCACCAGAAGAGACAACCATGTTGATATGGGACCCTGACCTAATTATTCCTTCTGACGACCTATTTCAAGTTCAAGAACCACCCGCAAAGGTCTTGATTGTGCAAACTAGAAGTAAAGGTCCTCCTGTCTCAAAGGATCCCACTACCACTCAAACATCAGGGGAAACATCGACTCCCAATCACCTGAAAGAACCGTTTTCTTCGCGTAAGAACCCTATTAGCATCCATACATGAGAATAGCCCAAACTAGAGTACAACATAGTTGAATATCTGAAGAATTTGAAGTCTAATATATCTGTTATGGGCATATGCAGAATCCCTTAGAAAAAATATTTCCTGCTACAGGCATTGAAATCAGTGAAAAAACCCACAACAAGCAATGGGCAGCAAATAAATCTCAATTCCACAGATCTAGTAAATAAACCAATTGTGAATACCTGCTCAGAAAATAAGAAGGGAAAACCTTTTGTCCTACTGTTCCTCTTAACGTTTGAAGTCTTCAATAGGAACCTACACAATTGTTTGGCAGATTCAAGAGCATCTTCCAATGTTTTTCTTTTGTCTGTTTGCAAAAAATTAAATGTCGTTACTCGCAAGAGAGATAAACATGTGATACAACTAGGAAGAACCCAGGTCAAAGTCATGGGGGAACTCATATATGTAATGATCAGATAGCGACACATCCTAAGTTTGTGCAAGTGATTGACATCATTGTAGTAGACATCCCAGAGGCCTATGGGTTTTTACTAAGTTTGTGCATTTTTGTTGTTTTATGTTTCTTTTTGGAATTTTTCTCTTTTGAAGGTTTTTTTTAGAGAGACAATGGTTGACTTTAAACCATGTGACATAGTGAACTATGTTCCTAACTCATTTCTCACATACAACACAAGGAAGTGTTGAGGAACCTGTGGTTGCTTTGAGGAGTCCTCTATCTAACCTGCGCAAATGAACAACTTCGAAGAAATGTCAGAAGTGTCTGCTTATTTGTTTGGTAAGAACTTAAGGGTTACATGAAACGAACGAGGGATAGAGATTCTTCTTTCACCCAGTAAATTGCCATTTTTTGAGCACTCAACACACCCTAAAAATCTTATGTCAAATTTTACTTTTTGGGTACCACTTGATCTTTTGCACTATATGATTCTACTTCAGTATGAAAATTGTTGCATTTTCTTATCATCTCATTTTTATTTTAAGTCTCTTAAAGTCTACTTGAGCATGCGAAAACCCATAACTTAAAATACTGACACTTAATTAAAGAATCGATAATCAAGACTTCTCCCCGACACACTTAAGAATTTTGACATTGATAAAAGGTGGAAAGAGTAAGAGTTGAACGAAGAATGAAATAATGTCATCGATCACCGAATTCCAATTTTTTTTTGGCATCGGGATATTTCAAGGAAACGACACTATGGAAATATATATGAAGGTCGATCCCCGATAACTTTGGCATCGACAAGTTTTAGAAGGATATCTTGTAGAGGACATGATAAGTCAATTTCCGATCGTTGAACCCCGATACCTTTCGGCCTCAGAAATCCTAGGTTTATTTTAATACACGTCTCCTGTCGAAAGACCCGACTCCTACTGAGATATATGGCCAACCCACATGTCCACTTTTTCCACCTGTCGCTGCCTGAGTAGTTATACATATGATCTAGTTTTTCCTGAGTCGTTACTAGCTCTCGAGACCCACATTGCACCCCGAATCAATTTTTCCATGTCAACATCGTACGACGAAATTAGCCAGTTTCAGAGGCTTTCTCTAGAGGATGCCAACGGGAACATACACAAGGATATCTTTGATTCCCGATCTTCCCACTAAGAAAGTGATGGGATGGGATGTTTTGTCTCTAAGATACGATGGATCTGAAGTATTTAAGGAACTAATTAATTCCAAAATCCCACATTAGTTTCTAATTCATGCACAAATCAAAACATGACCATTTGAACATGTTGATACAATGCATCACCCTTCATGCCCCCACCATCAACTCATGTAGAATTTATTTGTAGAGATTCAGTAGTAGGTTCTTTTGAATTTCACTCATCACTCGAATTAATTGATTGATACGACTGGTAGGATATCTCCTGTTAAATCCTTTTGAGTCATTGTAAACAAGATTATTTTGTGTGAAAAGATGTTTGGAACTTCCAGAGGAGCAAGATGAGAAATCCGGGGAAAGATTCCAAGGTCCAGTGAGTATTAAACAACAGGTTTAGCAAGAGTGGCAGGTATGTACCAGTCTATGGACGTTTTATGCTTCATTTCATATTTTTTTATCTGATGTTACTCTGTATACATGCCTAAAGGATTGTTTTTAGTTGCAGGAACAATGCCTCCAAAGAAACCTACCACCAGGAAATCTCCAAGATCTCAAAAGCTATAGGAACTAGCTATGGGAGAAGGCTCTTCACTAGTGGTGGGAAAACAACTGGAATTTTCTCCAAAACTGGTGCCCATCATCAAGAAATCCACCAAGGAGGTTTTCTCTTAGCCTCTGGCCTTTGGAGACACAGAGGAAAACATTGGGACCAAGAAATTTTTTCCGTGCTAGGAAGAACTTTTTAAGAGAATCAAGCAGGAGAAATTCCCTGAATATACCCCACACAATGATCCCGATACAAGAAAACTCGACGATGAAGTCCTCCTGAATGTTCGAAAGGTGTATCTTCACATGGTGGTGAGAAGGACTTCGGTATTCCCTTGCATAGAACTCTTGAAGTGTCTTATCAATCACACTGACATGCAAAGATGCTTGACTAATGACAACAATGACGGGTGTGTTGAGGTTCTTTGATCTCGATTATTTTAGCATGAAATGAGAGTAGAGATATAATAAATAAATGCACAGAGATATCCTAGATATTAAATAATATAACATAAGTGTATCATATATGCAACCATAAACACAGATATACAGTAATACATGATTTCCATTAATGAAATAAACGTACAGATACTGTAAAAATATAGAGTGAAAGACTCGCTAGAATGGTGTCATCTTATCTCTTAGAAGAGATGTGACAACTACTCACATTCACAAGAAGATGATTAAAATGAGGCTTTGAAATCCTTTTTCACAATAAACAGGAATGCCAAAAAACCCTAAACATCCAAAAACCTAACCCTAGGAGATGAAGCGCCAAAATTCATGTGGGCCCTGTTTGGGTAAGTTAGTAAATCAACTTCCCAGGGTCATAACTTTTTCGTATGATCTTTGTTTTAGGCGTATGATATCCCGTTGGAAAGGTATCATCGAGGAGATTCATTTTGGGGGTCCAATCATGCCTTCTCATATAATTGAGAAGATCGATCCCTAAAAACCTTCATTTAGGCCCTCAAAATGGCCCTGGAAGTTAAAACTGCTAAAAATAATAAATTGCCAAAATTTGCCAGAAAACTATTTTGAGCCAGTTGGAAAAGGTGGGTGGCCACCCATATCCACCTAGATAAATCTTCCCTCCTTAGGAAGAAATGGTCTCCATTTTTTTGAGTTCCCGGGGGAGAGGAAAAAGTGTTTGCTAAATCTGAATATTGGTGAGTTGCTTTCTTCGCTGGAGACGTTGCGCTACTCGATTTGTGGAAAGCTATGACGAGCATGTGGAAGGGTTGGAACTTTTTAACTAGTATATATACATGAGATTATTTGTTTCCGAAGGAATCTTTACACTTTACAATCTTTTCGAACTGCTTCTTTTGGATAGAATGTTCTTGGGCCAAGGCTGTAGTGGTTGCAGTATCCTTTTGTTCACCTTTTGAATAGATTGTGAAGAAGATGAATTTTGTAGTATGAGATACTACATTGCAGAAATTTTTAGGTGGAAAGGTAGTTGGAACTACCTCTAGTATTCTATAGAGATGACCCCCCAGAGAAACAATGAAACTATGAGGTCGAGACTCATAACTAGCATGGCACTTCCAGATATGTGGTTGTCACAGACATCCAGTGGGGAAAAATCACATAATACCTCATCCTTGAAGGGTTGGATTCTGTATGACAATCGAAACTGCTGGCTGACACGAATATCTCATCCTTGGTGAAGCCACCCAATGTTGTATGGTTTCAGGTGTGGTGTTGTCAACAATCCCAACTATTTGACGACCTCTACTGAGATGAGGTTCTTCTGGATTCTGCTATCAACAATAAAATGCAGCAGGGTCTCCTTCACCCACATATGTGAATGAAAAAGGTGGTCCCCCTTTTCAGGATATGTTCGTTCTTCTGGTTGAATTATTGCAGTCGTGAAAATAGCAGTGGGGTCTGCATCTATTTTACCAATATTTTTAGAATTATATTATGAATCAAGGTTTGGCTCCTTGTCTTTGATCTCAGCCACCAATGACTATTTTGAGTGACATTCATCGATGTTGTGCCAGGGGATTTTGTGGAAATCGTACCATTTTTCGGTGTCCTTCTTTTTCTTTTCGTGACCCTTATTTTCATGTGGCTTGGACTGTTTTTTGGGAGACTGTTTGTTAGGACCTTCTTTGTCATACTTTAGTTGTTGTGGATTTGCAGACCTAAAATCCCATTTGTTCTGGTGCTTAAATTTTTTCTCGATTTTAATATCATATCGATAAGAAGCATCGAGTGATGAGATGTCCAAAAAATCCATTTCAGTTTGGGTCTATCTGTGTAGAACCCCATGGTATTTCAGAACCAAATGTCGTTCAGAGTCTTTGATACCCATCTTGGTGCACAAGGTATGGAAGGTATTCTTGAACTCCATAACTTCTTGTCCCATATCTTTCCACAGTGTGGTCCATCTCATGTACTGGTCCTCATAGTTTCCAACAAGGTAATATTGTTCCTTTATCCCGCCCACAAAAAAATCCCAAGTGGGCTCGGCCTTATATATTCTAGACTCCTCTGTGGAAATTTTATCCCAACAATTTTCCCACCAATGTTTGACATGGGGGAGAGATTTAACGAGTTCGAAGGTAATATTTTCCCTGCCAGAAAAATGGTGAACAAAGAAATAAACATCTAGCATATTTAACCATTTGTCTAGGGCATCTGCATCTATCTAACCTTCAAATATGGGAACATCAAAATTAACCTGTACCTTGAAAGGAGAGGTGCTACAAAAGTATTTGTTTGATGAATATGTGCATGTTGCTATCAGCAGGTGTTGAAGGATGTGGGAAAAATTCTCCATCATTTTGTCCCACTGTCACATGAGAGCTTGTTTAAGCAATAGATTGATATGATCATTTTCAGATATTACTTTTTTTTTTGGATCATGAATATGGGTCATAGATTAATGACTTACACTACACAGTTAATCCAAAAAATAATATCTAATATCTTGCACTGCGGAAGCCCCTATATACTTAAAGGATCATTTTCTCCGTCATTTTTCTTTTATTCTACCATTGAGGGTTTCTTGGGTGTGCGAGAGTGATTTTCCTCAAGAGATACAAGCTCGAGACCCAACTTGCTATACTCAGACCTTGTCGGGGACATGCATTTAAAAAAACAATAAAAAACAACCCGCTCTGATACCACTGATCCAGATTATTTTCGGCATGAAATGAGAGCGGAGATATAATAAAGAAATGCACAGAGATATCACAGATGTTTAGTAATATAATAGAAGTGTATCAGAGATGCATCCATAAACACAGATATACAATAATACACTTTATATTAATGAAATAAATGTACAAAGACTGTTAAAATATAGAGTGAAAGACTCGCTAGAATGGTGGCAGCTTATCTCTGAGAAGAGATGTGACAGCTACTCGCATTCACAAGAAAATGATTATAATGAGGCTCTGAAGTCCTTTTTCACAATAAATAGGAATTCCAAAAACCCTAGGCATCCAAAAACCTAACCCTAGGAGATGAAGCAACAAAAGTCATGTGGGCCCTTTTGGTAAGTTAGTACATCAACTTCTTGGGGTCGTAACTTTTGCATATGATCTTTGTTTTAGGCATATGATAGCCCATTGGAAAGGTATCGTCACAGAGATTCATTTTAGGGGCTCAATCATGAATTTTCTTATAATTGATAATATCAATCCCGAAAAATCTTCATTTAGGCCCTCAAAATGGCCCTAGAAGTTAAAACTACTAAAAATAGTAAAATGCCAAAATTTGCCAGAAAACTGTTTTGAGCCAGTTGGAAAATGTGGGTGGACACCAATATCCACATGGATAATTTGTATTCCATTGGAAGTGCACAATTAATACAAGATCTGAGAGATGGAAGAATGACTAAACACCAATTTTTTTGTAATCTTCTATGAGAAACACGATACCAACAAGGTGATGGCATCATGGTGGAGAGAGGATAAAAATTTCACCAATTGGATCTCTGACTAGTACCCGAAGGCCAACCTAAGGGAGTCATACATATATCTAATTTCCCTCCTCTATCAATTTCATGGTGAGAAATATTTCTCTAGGTTTTCAGAGGCTTGAATTCCTCTAACTTATACGGTAGCCATTTCCGTAATAGGTTTTAGTTGGGGTGCCATCATTTCCAAACAACTGAGCACTTGCATATGACAGCCTCAAGAAACGAAAGAGGGAGAAACCTCATCCTTATATATGTATTCTTATCTATTGGATGTCATTTTTTCCAGAAATGTCTTTGCCATAATGAACTTGAACTGACACGCATCAAAAATCTCGGTCCATGTATATTTTCATCATCTTGTGGGAGAACAGGTACAATAAATCCTACTCTCTCATCTGCAATCAGTTCATCACACATATTTATTTCTTGTTGTTCAAGAAAGAGTTCCCAAGGCTATCGAATGTAGCCAAAAATATTTTATTGAAAGTTGGCCACTGGTATCTAGATGAGCATGATACCTACATCAAGGTTTTCAACACCACCAGAGAACCCCATCTGTTGCCTGTATATGTCACCAATCAACTACTAGTAGGGTAAATCTATTATTAGACCATCCTACAAGGTTACAATGCTACTCTGGTAAAGGATAAGAAGTGGGCCTTCATACCTTATGGATTTCATATTGCTTTCTACATGGTAAAGGAAATTACATAGGCCAAGAAAGAAGGGTTAAGAAAATTGGATTTTTTTATTCTGGATAGGTCATTTTCATAAGCACGACCCCAAGGGTCTCGTCCTGAAGCATGCATCACAATTATCATCCTGCTGACCATACACCCATGACATATTGAATATGGGATCTTCACCGAAAATGCTCAAAATTGGGATGAGGTGGTGGCAAGGATGGCTGACCCTAAGGAAACCAGGTTCAAGGCCATGAGTTTGGATGAGCAAGAAATAGTCCTGGAACAATTTTCTCAAGAGGTCCTTAGAACCATAGAAGAAAGGATAGCATCTGAATCATTCGAATCAGTGGACTCTTCCCAGGAAGCCACCAAAACAGTAGATATTTCCTAGGTAACTCTAGTACAAGAAAATAATTTCCCTGAGGCTCAAGATGCACTAGAGAAACAGGAAATCATGTATCAATAGGCCCAGTAGATGATGAATCAGATGCGGGATAACCCGGACCTCACCAAGATGCCAAGACTACTGACCTATAGCTAAAAATAAATCCCCGTGGGGCCAAGTGACCCTTATTTCATAAATCTTGAAAACATCAACAGGTCAAATGACCCTGAATCCATAATTCCACTGGCCAGATCGCCGGCAGGTGTGATGACTCAACTTGAGATGGGTCGGGTATCAATAGAAACAAGTGCACCTAATCCTTTGAGTGAGTTTATAAATATATATATTGATGATGAGAGCTTGGAGGCATCTCTCGAGACCCTTGTGTGTGTCCAAGAAGAAAAGGATCCCGATAAGACTTCTTCTCTTGATCCCAGGGTCCAAACCCAAGAGGTCCCACAAAAATAAATAGAAGCCAAAAGTGTTCCCAACACAAAGAGGCTCGATGTGCTAGAGACCCGAACAGGCCATCTGAAGGACAAGTCAAGACCAAATGATCCAAAGGAAGGATCCCCGCAAAAGGACATTGACATTTCAACGACCGATGAACAAGTAAGTATCGAGTCTTTTCCTGCCACCTCTATTCCACTCAATACTCAGATCCCCTATAAGCGACAGGAAAATGATGGACCTTTGGAGCACAACGAGGAAGTTTAAAAACCTGACTTTGAACATATATACACCACTGAAAATCTGGGAAACACACTCACATGGGGTGATCATCCGATTCATGAACCTGTGGATGAAGTAGTTGATATTTATGCGATCTCATACGATCAAAAGAGGAATGCCATCATCCAAAGAACCACAAAGAAAAGGAGGATCATGTTATATCACTCCATCCTCATCACTACAGAGGAAAATTTGATAAACACAGAAAATGCCAAAACATCCAAACTTATCGGTGCAAGGAAAGTGATCTCGGATGCTACCCTAGATAGAGCCAAAAGAGATGAGAAAGAGTTTTCCACCTCCCTGGAAAAACTGGAAAATTTGTGCCACCTGGCTTAATACTATCAGGACACCACTTATACCATGGTATACCTAAGAAGCGAGTTCGAAGAATCTTAAAACAAGTTCACACAAGAGAAACACCTTTTTACTGTGAAGATAGTTGAGATCCAAGAAGACACTCTCATGGCACTCACGATGTGCAAGGATATGGAGAGTTGGCATGAAAGGGAGCAGCAAGCTATAGAGAGAATCAAATACATTGATGCAGTCCAAGAGGGTTGAGATAAAGAAGAACACGACATCCGATGTTGGGCAAGATCAGCCTTGATCGCATGAAGTGATTAACTAAGTATTGGGTTAAGATGTCTAAGGAACCACACCAGGAAATTCAAGAGCAGTGGGACAAATGTGAGAAATATTGGGATAAAATAAACAAAGCAATGAAGGATATCGGACTCCCCAAGTTCGGAACCCCCGACGACTTCATCAACTTGTGTGACATAGTCGAATTTCATACCAACCAAGATTAATTATGGGTCAAAGAGATAGTGAACGTGACCGACACTGTGCCCGGACAAGTGCAATGATTTATGGAACATATGATTAGAGCTTGGACTATGCTACAACAGTCAAACACCAGTCTGGTGAAGTATCGGGTGCATGCGGTGGAATTCAGAGGAATTTATACGGCTTTGATGGAACATCACAAATTTCCATGGGCTCAAACCTGTGAGGAGTTGTTCATTAGTTGCTCGGAGTATGAGAAAATTCACCCTTTCAGAGGGTTATCTTGAGATGAATGTTGGAAAATTGTTAGGAGAGAATGCCTCGTGGTGAGTTTTTTTTTGTTTAATTTCACTTTAGACGTTATTTTTAGTTAATTTTACATTATAAATAAGAGCATCGACTGATTAATCAGAGGTCGATGGTTGCTACAAGAAACTCTCTTTTTGGTTTGTTAAGAACTATTTCCGAGATGGATTTAATTGAGAAGTCCTTTTGGACCAGAGACAAAGTTATTTTCATCAAATGCATGTGTGATTGTATGTGGAGAAGAACTATTTCCTATCTTGTTTCATGAACGTATGTTGTAATGAGTAAGATAAATTTAATCTATTGTCAAGTTATTTGGTGCAATGTTTTTTTGTTCTTTACTTTAATGATGAAGATGAATCATTGTGTTATCATGTGATGGATGATTAAGTAGGTGGATTATTCTTCTTGCCTTTGTTTTATCGCATATGTGTTTTATTTTTTATAATTAGTATCTTAGACATTAATTGGATTCTCACATGGTTAACGTATTATTACTAGGCCTGTGGTATAGAATTGTCGTCTTCATGCTTGAGTAGTGGGTTATCCCAAGATCAGCCTCTTCTCCAGTAGTTAAACTTAATTCTATTTTGTTTCCAAGTTGGTTTATACTGGCTTACAATATTACTTGGGTCCCACCTAAGAGAAAATACAAAAAGAGAAAGTCCCAACTGAAGGAGACGCCTTTGCAAGAAAATGTAAAGCTCATCGATTAATTGGCCAGATAGAAATATCTGGAGAACCAATCCACTATTAAACGCTACAAAGTCTAATTGGGCCTCTGTGGTGGGATTGGTTCTTGCTTTTGAACTAAAGGGATTTAGGACCCATCAACACATCTCATACTGAGTAAATATCAAGTCTAACTGTTGGGATCTAAAGATCGCCTCTTCCTTAGTGGTAACCTCGGAAGTAGCAATGTCCTTCGGGATAGGAGTGTGAAAATACTTAAGGAACCATTATAAAATAAATTTTGGGGGTATAGGGTTCTTAATCAACCTCTTCTTTCTACTCCATTCCTGGATATGGTCTAAGATATGAGTGGTGGTATCCTGGCATAAAGCCGACAACAATTCTAGGACAACATCGTAACGAATGGGAAACTTGAAGTGGTTAGGGAAAACCAACACCAACTGAATAAAAGTCCCATATTCCCCCTTAGGTATCTCAATATACCATTTTGCAACAACTTTGACGAGGGTGCGTTGAAATAATCTTAATCGAATAGAATTGTCATTAAGGGAATTCGATGAGCACCAAAGGTGAATAGTAGTGACGTGATCACCAAGATCCTCTCCATTCTTACCCTTGAACTTAAATATGTCCAAAGGAATCTTGGTGGGGACGGGGGGCCATGTAGGATCATGACTTACTAGGTCATTCATTAACTTAGACAAGTCTGGCAGGTTAAGCGTGGCCAGAAAATGGAGATGGGGTTGTGGCATCTGGTGCCAAGCTCCCAGGAAAGATTGTGCTTGAGGAATTGCAGTTCATCCAGGGTTCTGGTAAGCACCATGGACCTGTTTGGGATTATAAGGCCTTCCTCTGGGCTTATTCATAAAAGGTTGGTTGGGAATCATTCCAGCAGGAATGTTCTGTTAGGGGTTATACAAGTTTCCTTCAGCTAGATTAGATCTAGGTTGGGAGTTGTCTAAAGAGTGAAATTGACTCCTTCGAGTGGGAATCTAGAGGATAAAAGTCGATTTGTCATGCCAAACGTATTGGTCGAAATATGCACTGAGGAGGTAGAGTTATAGGATGGAACTTGAGACGAATCTTGTTCGCTAGGTTGGTTGTTCCACCCAGAAATAGGAGGATTGGAACTGGGGTTAAACGCAGGGAAGCCTCCCATATTATGAGTCATTTGAGGGATTTGAGACCCACCAAATGAAAAATGAATGTAAGGAGGTGTAGTGGCCCCAAGCCCCATTCTATCATTAAGGCCAACAACTAGGATGGAGTTTGAAAATTGTGACATAAATTTGGGTATACCATAAGAAAAAGGACTAGAAGCCATAGGGATGGAGTGAACATTATAGCCCAGTGAGTGACCAAGAGACCCAAAATGGATTGAGGCAGTAGTTTGAGAATTCACTATAGTCCAAGCCATAGTAATGATAGGTGCCTCCGACACTACAACCATTGAGGTTGCAGCAGTTGAAGGGATTCCATTAACTATAGTGGGTGTGGGAGACGAAGTGTTCCTAGTGTTCTAAAGACTAGGTTCAATACTCATCCTTGTAGAATCACAAGTCTAAATAGTGCACGTGTGTGTACCACACCTAATAAATCTATGCCTTTTAGAAAGAAAAGACTCGAAATCTGGTGGTAATTGTAACAAGCGATGGGACCGGCAGAGAGGCTGGTCCGACTCCACGATGACTTAAGACTCTAAAGATAAATATATATATATATATATATATATATATATATCCTAAGGCCAACTAGTAATCAAAGAGCACACAAAAAGTCAAATAGACAATATGCATACAAACAAGGTAAAGTGGTTGAGTGGCCTCCCTCCCTAAAGAAGGTATATCTCACCCAAGAGGAGCCTAAGACTCCTTGCTAAATATAGGAGGTAACATAATCAGTTATAAGGGCCCTTGTGGGCTTTAAAAACAGTCGGTTAGATCTCCCCATAGAGGTAATCCTCCATAAAGGATGTGTGTTGTCCGACACTTATCTAACCTGGGGTACCTGCAGAATAACCCCTGCAAGTAACCTATGAGACACCTAATTCAAACAACTAATAAAGCACTGTATAACCAATGAAAATGTGAGCAGTCATAATTTAGGTCCACCGTATGGGCAGGGTAGCAAATCCTAAAACCTTGAAAGTACTGTCTCTCACAGAGGTAAAGGCACTAGCAAGATTCCTAGATACGAATAGATCCCCAAAAATATCTCTGATGCTAGGAAGGTATCAGGGGGATATACCTTCAACCAACTTCGTGCAACCTCATGATTAGATCTGGTGTGAGTGGAGCCTGCTTATCTTACCAATTATATAATGGATTTCAACACTCCCTTACTCAGACACATATGTTGATTTAGTTGCCTTGGAGAAGTTTACTCACAAAATCCTATTCCAAGGCACTAAATCCTAAGCTAGTTTGTGCACCCTAGAAAATAAAATCGTGACTAATCAATTTTAAATTATAGCATTAATTTTAATGTTTGTGATTACTCAAAAAGGTATGGTAGTGAAACTCATGGTGTTATGACTCTGTAAGAAAAGTAAATATGAAAATAATGCAAAGTCTTAACTTTAAATTTCAATGAATGATATGCTTCTAAAAACCAATGCAATTTTCTAATTCAACTCTGCAATTATGAAGTAAAAATGAAATCTTTCACTATATGCACTAAGCTAATGAAAAAGACTCCAAAAGACAAAAATGCCAAGAAATGCAAAATTCCTATATTTTTTGGTATTTTCAATATAACAAAACTAAAAATGCATGGATTGAAAAGTAACTTGATATGTAACCCTATTGTGTATAAAAAGAGATAACTCAAGAAGGATACCAAGCAACAAAACACCTAGCCCAATGTACAAGAACAATAAAAAATGAAAATATGATGAGAAAGACTTCACCCAGGAATTCAACCAAAAGAGGGTTTCATGTCATCCCACAAGCACTCAACAGGAACTACAGAGACCTAAGAAGACTCAAAAAACATCAAATCCCACCTAGCAACCACTAGACCCAACAAACATGGAAGGAAAACTGATGTACATGATTTTTCATGCAAACAGAGCATATATATGCATCTTGCAGTGAGACATCCAGCGTATGTACATGACTGTCAAGGAAAAAGGTGTGTATATGCTTCAAAACAAGGCCAAGAAAGGGAGAAAGGCTGAAAACTTAGACCCAAAGTGAACATGAATTGTCAAGCAATGATACAACAAGAACCACAATAGAAACGAGACAAATCTAAGGAGAAAAGTAATCCAAACCCTAAGACATAAGATTCAATCCCTAGTATGGTCACCAATTCTATTACGAGGAAAATATCTCTATGGTTAGGGTAAACCGAAACAGATGGAAACGACTGCATAAATCAAATATATCCCAAAAAAATGCTATATAAATCAATATGCAAGAGAGATAAGAAAGAAACCTACCTCGTCCATATGTTCGATGAAGTCCACCATTGAGCACTTGAACCCAAAGCTATATACCTGCAACTAGTTCTCCACAAACAATAAAAGAAATCATATGGTGATAATACAAAAGGTTATCACATTAGATAGCATAATCCATCAATATACATAACAAATATTCCCATGGATAATAACTCAATATATTTGAAAGATATCAATTGGACGAGAAAAGAGTATTTCTATTAATAAATGGTCAGCATAAGTAAAAATATTACAGACTTCTCAGTCGGCACGGTTAAAAACCGAGAAACTAAGTTCCTTCCAGCTTGGCCTCCACCACTTCAATCCTCCACCAAAGGAAAGATAATAAGAGAGAAACAATGAGGTTCTCAATCAATAAGGGAAGAGCTTGGGGGATGAACACCATGTTCATACTTAAAGGACAAAGGGATGTAGACTCAATATGAAGTAAATAATTTATCTAGAGTAACATTGCTCTCAAAGTTGAATTCTTTCTCCTCTTTCCATAGCTCAGAATTGACCCATTTATAGCCTTAAAATTGGAACTAAAGGGCTGATTCGAAACGTTTCCAGTATGTGGAAGGCCAAGGATCATAGATCTCCAGTCATGACATGGAAACCCAAAATTTCATTTCATTTTCTAGCACAAATCCCGATGTATGCAGGTTGTAGTGGAGCAGCCAACATATACGCATGTTGTATAGTGTGAAAGATGCGTATATGTGGAAAAATATTAATTTTTGTCTCTGGATTTTATCAAAAGGGAAGATATTTCTGCATAGGGAAATGGAATAAGGCCCTCTATGCAAGATTTCATAGGGTGAGGAAAATCTTGCTATAACACCTAGCTATAGCACGTTAATCACACAGTCATTGAGGGAAATATAGAAAAACGATTAAATGAACCATTACTTAATGTACCTCTCTTACCTATTGTTCATAATTATTCGCCACTAGTGGCACCTTGGCCATATCAATTCTCCCATTACAGAACTCAGTCAACAAGTAGTAACTCGCCACTCCTCTAGTTCATTGTTGGTGTGATAACCTAAGAATAATGTTACCTTATCTTGATATGTGTGCCATTAATGGCCATTAAATAATCTCTCATTCTATTAGGAATTGATTTGGGTAAGCATCCATCACTGAGGCCTTACCTTATTTCCATTTTTCACTATCTATATGTTATAAACCTATATTTCATAGGATCACCTGGTGATTAGAATCTCTTCCTCTAATTGTATTGTATTGTAAATAATATTTTATTCTGCAAATGATTTACAAAAGAGAAGAGAAAAGGAAAGAAAAGAAAAAGAAAAAAGAAAAGAAATAATAAAAAATGAAAAGAGGATATAAAAAACAAAAATAAAAAGAGAAAATATAAAACCCCATGAAAATAAACTTGGTTTGACTCATATTGTATAATCATGATCAAACCTTTTAAATTTATGTTGATAGGTTAGTGAATAAATTTGGCCAAATTGTCTAATCTTGGCCAAATTAGATAGGTTAGTGAATAAATTTGGCCAAACAGTCTAACCTTGGCCAAATATATTAGGTTAGGGTAATTATTAATCCAACAGTCTAAGCTAGATTAATGTGTCAGTTGATTAGGCTAGGATTTAGGTTAGTATTGTTCATTTCAATAAAATTTGCAAAAGGATTGGTTAAATACCTTTTATTTTGAGTCAATTTTATGTGTTTACCTTGGGAAATGACCCCTTGGTCAAAAAAATAAAGAAGGGGGAGCTAACGCTACCCACAACATTTTTTTTATCCTAAGTTCTATAGGGATATGAAATTTTGTCATTTTGTAACTAAAGGGTGCACATTTTTTAGTGGTTCATCAAGCACCACTTAGATCAATGACCAACAGTGTTTTTCAGACCCCCTCCAACCTTTCTTCCTTTAACGGTGGGGGGGTCAAAGAAAAGTGGTTTTTCCAGTGTGGGCCCCACGCGATGTGTCTGTCTCACATCTTACCATACCCCCCCGCCTCGCAGAATTCCACTTACCACCTACCCCCCTTCCCCCTCCGGGAACCCACCTAACCTCTCATTCAATACCACCCACCACACTCTCCCATAACACCCCACTACCCTGTCACACGTCACACTCATCATACCCATTGGCCAATCAATGCCATCCCTCGTGACCATTATTCATCTAGTCACCACCCGCGCCATAAAGGACACCCCCCTGCACTGTTTAACCTCGTTTATTTATCATTTCCATACTATTCACCAATCTAGACACTATAGACACAATGTTGACTCCAACTTTCAATCCAATCATCGCCAGACACAATTTCGACAGACGCCATCAATCCGGGTAACCACAGACATCATTTTTTCACTTTCATACCTCTGTTAGCTATGGCTCCCAAAGATAAAACCACTGAAATTGTCAAAAAATTGTTTCTTCCCCCTCCCATTGACCTAGAGCACGTTCCCCTGGCTGACAAAGACTACAAAGTTACAGAGCCGTAGTGTGAATTCGATTTACTCAAATTACACTTCTGGCTAAAAGACATTTTCTTAGATCAAAGTGATGAAATTGGACTATGGGAGTCCACTTTTTCCTTATACATGTTTCCCCAGACCTTTCATTTCCCAGAGTTATCCCTTAACTGTCAAGCTCCATCATATCCTTGTCTGGTGAAACCCTGTTCACCATTACCCCTGAATAAATAAACTAGATGTTGCAGATCCCCAGAAGTGATTATGCCAGTTCTTTCTCCATTGAAATATTATACAACCTCTATCAGAAACTCTGCTTCCCCCAAAGAGACCAAATATTCAAAATATTCCTACTAGAATATGTGAAGTTGCCTAAGAAAAACCCTCCCTATAAATATACCATTTTCTCAGTCAGGGCCAATCAAATCATTTCTACCCTCTGCTACCTGCTAGGATATTTTCTGATGAGTGGGTAGATGAACCTATCCTGGGTTTTCTGTCCATTTTCTCCACACGGGAGAAAGATAAAGTTCAGTTTAATTTCAATCAGTTTCTGGATGACAGTATACATGAACAGTTCTTCAAATTCTCAATAGAGGGAATGTTAAGGTACTCTTCAGTGTTGGTGTGCCTGTTCCTTTTCTTTCAGGAAGATAGAGTCTCATGTGCTCTCTAGAAATTAGATCAGGAAGGAAATACTCAATCAATGACTTCCTGGACTTCACTAGTGAGGAAAAATTACATTGAGTTCAACTTTAGAGACTTCAATGATTTGTTTTATCATTCATTGGTGTGCATGCTGAACAGTAGAATGGAACCAAGAATCAATGAAGAGGTCCAAAGAATTCTTCATCTCTTTGATTTGACCAAAGCAGGGGACTGGTATCTTTACTAGAACCATACTAAGATCAGAGTATATGGCTATGAATTTCCACCATATAAACTGCCAAAATACCTCCCTATCAAGATCTTTGCATTGGAGTATATCAAGAAGATGATAAACTCTAATGACATCCATTTTGTATTAGCGAAGAAGAAACATCAATTGAGAATAAAAATCCAAATTGGTTCTTTCATATGAAACAATAGAGCTGAAAGAGAAGAGGATAACAACCTTTTGAAACATATGAACTTTATTCTGAGCTACACATGGAACTATAACCCATTCAATATCATATCAGAACTCAGGGTCAAACAAAATAACCATCCTTATGCTCATGCACACAAGCCTAGAGTGGAGAAGTATATGAACCATACTGAGTGGAAAGAAAATACATTGTTGGAGACAGAAGAACAACCTCCCCCTATCAACATTTCACATACCAACACTCCTTAGGTACAAATGGAAAAAAGAGCCAAGAAAGATGTTTCACCTTCAGTCACAGAGGTGTCAGCTGAAGGATTTCAATTTTACAGGAAGAGGGCTAAAACTAGTCTCAAACTAGACTTGCTTAAAGGAGAAATGCATTCCACCATAATCATGGAGGGACCACATTCCTCAAAATTATTAGGAAGCCATGACATAGTGTCCACATATTCATCCAAAAAACAAATAGGCATTAATTTTTCAATTGAGTCCTCTCATGAATCAATAGGGTCAAACATATTTGACAAATACAAACAAGTCAAGCAAAGGAATGAACTCCTAAATAACAGTACATATGCCCAATTCTACAATCAAACCTCTACTGCCCATCATAGATTACTATCAACATTTGAAAAAGAGAAGGGAAGGATGCAAATGTAATACATATAGGCATAAGTACCTCATCCCAAGATAATTGCTAACTAAAATAAAACTTTTTTTGATATTGATGTGAAGGAGGTCCATCCAGCAAACCAAATGGACATGCATAGGCAAACAAGTACTAGTGGGAAAAAACCCCCTTAAGAATACACTAGGGTTTAGAATGTAGGCAGATCACAACCATATAAAATTCAACTAATAATCTAACTACCCCAAACATACCCAAGACTCATACAAGAAAAAGCAAAGAAGAGAAGGATCGGGTAATTGTACCTCTACTCCGCATCTGGTGATGATCCTCTTGTGCTTGAAAGCTTCGCTGACTGCACGCCTCCTCCCAAGGTCGGCCTGAATTCAAATATAGACAAACAAAAATATACGAGCATGCAATTCATATACAAATAAGGGTTAGATGTTAGAATATCAAAACATAAACCATTAAAAACATTCAATACGCCATGATTTGGGACAAGAAAAGTACTTCTCTTATTGATAACTCAATGATTACTTACAACCAATGCTGGCTACTACTCCACAACCCTGGTCTGGGATCCTCTTCACCAAGCTCCAAGTGCACCTCTGTATGGCTTCTCCTCCCAACCTTCGAATCTCTTTGGGGAAGTGAAATGGTTCTGATGGAGGAAGAAGGGAAAATTGGGGAATTTTGAGGAAATTATCACAAAAGGTCTACAATTACTTGGGGAAAGGAGGGGATGTGAAATAGCAAGAGTTTCATTGTTCTTATATATATATGTGGAATAAGACCCCAACACCTCTTTTTATATGACAATAGGATGGTTATTCGGTTGGGTGATGGGCTATAGGCAATGGATTAGTTGGAAAACTACCCAATAGCCCGTAATCTCAACCAATTTCTTGCAACTTTTTATTTTTTGCAAATTTTGCAAGTATACGTGGACTTTAATGGTGCAACATGCATATGTACGCTAGCTATAGTGGTGCAGCAAGAGTATGTACATGGGCAGTATTGGTGTAGGGCACGTACATCTTCAAAAAAGGGGTTTTTTAGAAGAGCAACTCAATGATGGCTTGGAAAAAAATGCAAGTAAGAGGGCCAAAGGCCAAGTATGCATATGTAGAGAAATTTAGGGTTATAAAAACAAGGGAGATTATTTTCTCCACCTTCACAAATACATCACACAAGTCAAGGCACCCTCATCAACCACCGTATGGAAGATATTCCGAGTAAAAATTTTTGTGGTGTAAACCACTACTATCTGAAACGCCACATGGTAAGGGAGACAAGGTTTCAATTCGGTCGTATCAAGAACAATCGTTCATGGATTACAAGTCTCTGCAGATCCCAAGGTGGATAACAAATCCTTTCTCTACAAAGGGTAGCTCTGGAGGACCTCCAAAGTAGACATCGTGCAATGGGTTTGTGACAAATCATCCATCATAGAGTAGTTCTGGGTAGCCATTGCATTTGGATTATGAGAAGACTTCTTGAACGCCCCTTTCGGGATGTGTATCATTGTTTTTCCCATCGTCTTCTCAATCTAGAGAGGAACAGGTGGGTTTACAGCTTATTTACCCTTTTCAGCAGATTTTGGCATTCCGTAATCATGTGCCCTGGTCGCTATATAAGCATCACCTTTCATCATGTAAACGTTCGCAGCCAAGGAATTACTAGATGACGCAGGGGGTCCCTGTCTGCCCCCATCCGTGCTTGAAGAGGCTTGAGTCATATTTTTCCCATGTGAAAATGGGTTCATTAGCAAAGCAAGTTGTTGTTGTGCCAAAAAATTTTGGGCCTCCGCAATTCAAGGGCATAGGTGAGTTGTATGGTCCTCCATTCAAAGGTTACATGGATACTTTGAATTTCTCTTCTCTGTGTTCCCCCCGCCAGCATTTTTATTATCTTTATTATCCCCTTTACCCTTATTGTTTCGATTTTTTTTCTTCCCTTCAGGATGCTGGTTGGACTTCGGTTTCGTCGATTACACACTATTTATTTTCGATGTTTGGGTAGGGGGAACAGTTGAACTGGAGGTCTAACTAGCTGTTGTTTGTTGTATCGACAATTGTTGCAATTTATTTGACAGTTGATCAGTGGACTTTCCTTGTGTTGAACCAACTATACCATTGGCATGTGGTCCAAACTTTTGTCCGGCCTTGTCAAGGATGGACCGTGGTGCATCTATAAAAATATCATAGAGTAAGCTAGACTGAGATTAAATCAATTCGAGCTGTTGCGTTCTCATTATCGCCTCCTCCTCTGAAAACACTCCCGAAGTTGCAACATCCTTGGATAAAACTGGCACAAAAGACTTCAAGAACCACTCCAGCAAGAAATCTGATGTGACCTATTCCTTGATCAAGCTCTTCAAACACTACCATTCTCGGATGTGATCCAAGATATGATTGACCTTAGTCTGCTCAATGTTTGTCATCAATTTGGTGCCAGCATCATATCTCACGGGTAGTTGAAAATAGTTTAGGAAAACCATCGCTAAATATATAAAGTAATAATATCTTGAGTGGTCAAGCTCAATGTACCATTTATCAACAGCACCGATAAGAGTGTGTTGAAAGAGGCGCAAATGTACGAATTCATCTCGCAGCGAGTTTGATGAGAACCATAGGTGAAAAGTTGTTACATGATCACTCAGGTCTTGGCCATGCTTGCCTTCGAATTTTGGAATATTTGAGGGAAACTTAGTAGTCATGGGGGGCCAAGGTGGATCATGACAAATAGGGTCATTGAGCAACCTTGAAAAGTGTGGAATATGTAACGTTTCCAAAAATGGTAGTTTGGGTTGGGTACTATGTACATGAAAAAGGGGGCATAGATTTTGACTCACACCAAGTTGCCAGGAAAAGTTGGGTTGTTGGATAGGGTTCTGGTAGACACCATGACCTTGACCAATGTACAGAAACTATGTTGGTTGGGATATCATTAGTTTATTCCCGTAATTGGATGATGAGGGTTGGGTGGGGATTTATCCTTGCGTTGTTCTCCAAAGATTCTGGAAGCGATTTCCCCTAGCTGATTCAATGGGCATAGATATTGAGCCTTTCCCAGGGTTCCATTGACCATGGAAGGGGTTACCCCCCACCGACATCCCTTGTGAGGGAAATTATCCCTACCAACGATTCCAAATTCCTTGTGAGGAGAAAACTCTTGTACTTTCCTCATGTGTAGGAATAGTACCTTGAACAAGATTTTATTGTGAAAAACTAGGGTTTCCCTTGACCGAGATGGTAGCTGATGAAAAATAATTATTACCAAACACGTCGAACAAAGAGAATGACATGGATCCCACCGACATGGTGTAAGAACAAGGTCCTATACTACCTACTCCAAACAAGTTGTAGTTCGTACTCAGTCCGACGGGTTGTTGGAAAGCCTCATTGAGAGAGGGGGACAGAGGAGGTATATCACCCCCACCATATGGGATAGAATTATAGGAGGATGAGGTGACCCCAATGGACTGTTACATGGGATAATTTGAGCTCCCTACCCCCAAACCCATGGTCTGTAAGGTGGAGTAGGAAAGGATGGAACTCTAATCGAAGCTAGGCATCCCATATGAAAATGGAGGGTCCGTCGCACTCTATGTAAACAGAGCATTAGTCATCATCGTTGATGGTATCAGACCACTTCTTAAGGTAGAGGGAGTCAATACCACTATGGTCTGGACTAGTGAAGGTGGGCTAGGAGGTGGAATACCCCCTATGGTGGTAGTCGTTAAGAGAATGTGAGGACTCTCGAATGAAGTAGCAACGTTTTCTTCCATAGTTGCTTGTAAGAGTATATGACACTCACAAGGCGTTACCCTTTGAGGGACAACTTGTACCAAGATTGGCATCGACAAGTCAGTGATCAGAGGGTTAGCTATCCCAAGATATTCCGCTCCAAGATGAAAATCTGTAGGTTCCTCTGGATTCGAGTAATCTCCTATCAGATTTGGCTAAGGCACAGTTTCCTACAGCCCGGTCACTTCGAATGACCCTTGTTGGTCAATTCTTCTCTGTAATGGTGGCAATGGTGGCTCCAATGCAACTAGCAGCAGGCCCTGAAGCCTTCGCGACCAACAAAGCTCTTTATCTTCCACTTTTTGAAAATATCAATGACTCGGTAAGGATTTAATGAGCGTTTAAAACCAAACACACACTAGAAAATTTCCTATAAGCTAAAACAAGCAAACCACTATCTAGTTGGAAGAACAGTTATGACAACCAACACTAGAGCAACTTACCGGTGCAAATGCAACTCGAGCATGGAAGACCCTTCGGGTATACTCTACAAAGTGTGACCCGACATCTACCCTAGGTACCGTGGTATACCCCCGAAGTCACCTGTGTAATTCCCTCGAATAAAGGAAACTAAGTTTCCAGCTCGTAAACAGTCACCAGGCGAGTACAATCAATAGTCAGGTGGACTGCAATGAGCAGGATAACAAGTCTGAAACCTACCGAGGGTATCAAAAGAAAGTGGTCCATAAGAAAATTGAGGATCTCGAATGGATTCGAGGTCCATGAAGCTTCGTAGGCAAATTCAAGTGATAGTATCCCACGACATATCCTCAATATACGTTCCTCACTACATTTAGTCTGACTTTGGAGCAGTTGTCTCCACTGCCTTTCCTCACACGACCTCATGTTTAGCCCATGTGTTAGAAGGGGTGTCCCAAATAACTTTCACATCACTGGACTTTTAACACTCCCTAGCTCTGACTTTGATGTTTGTTTAAAATCCTTGAAGATTTTCCTCTCCAACCTAATTCAAGGCTCTAACCCTAAATTAATTGATTTACCCTACAAACATAAAAGTCTAGTTAATTTTAAATTTAGCATTCGTTTTAAATGGCTTGTTTTAACTCAAAGGATATGGCAGTGAAACTAGTGATGTTTATGAGAGACAAAAAGAGGAGAAATAAACAAAACTTTGAAAGAAAAATTACTTCTAGTGAAAAAATAAATATTTAGAACTAGAACTTTGTAACCAACTTTTTCATAACTAACTCTTTTCAAGATCTTTAAAAAGAAGACCTAAAACTAAATTTTGCTCAACTATGAGCTACTTAAGTTCTAAGAAATCAATAAAGAACTTAAAAAATGAACTATTTTTCCTTTCAAGTAATATAACTAACTCCAACTACTTTACCAAAGTAAGAATGAAAATTCTTTTTTTTTTTTTTTGAAAATGCTTCCAACAGGAAAAACTTGAAATAAATCTTTTTTCTCTTTTCTTTAAAGAAAATGAAAGGGGGGAAAGAAATACAAGATAAGACTGAAAATGACCTTTGTACCACTGTGGATCGCAGGGAGTCACTAAACACACCAAACAAGATGATCAACAAACTCAAAGACTCTCCTAAAACCCTTTTAGAAGTAAACACAAGAAATATTTGAAAATACAATCAAACTGACATCTAACCCAAGATATGACTGTAAAAACAGAGACACTGAACTCTATCAAGAAAACCTGAGAATTAAAACCTCAATCAGTAAAGAGGTTGGATGCCTCTTTTTCAAAAAAAGTTTCTTGAAACAGGTACGTTATTGTTGTTTCAACAACCTGCGTATGTACATGGCCTGTTTACTAGACAGGGCACATATGTACATAGTGTTGGATCATGTTGTCATTGATGCCAATGGTTTGATTGATTGATGTCATTGATTGATGTCAAGTGATTGATTGATGTCAAAGGATTGATTGATTGATGATTGATGTAAT
>JZKD02S1798418.1:602724-613259 GCA_000966675.3 Picea glauca
TGATTGTTCATTTGTTCATTTCTTATTTACTCTGCAGTTATTGGATAATAATGCTTCATTGATATAACACTTGGATTATATGGTTAAATTGCTCTATTACTGATTCACCCCCCCCCCTCTCAGTAATCCAACACGTAGGATGACCCACTATAGAGCGTGTAAACCTTTGTAATTCCTCAAAAAATAAATAAAAAATACTGACTGACAGGGTAGGGAGAAATGGTATGGCGCCAATAGCTGCTATAATCCCTTAAAAGACTCATCACACTCAACAAAAACTCAAAAGGTACAAAAACCAATCAAACACCCAAAAAATCCCTTAAAACCCTAGTATGGTTGCCAGTTTTGCTAGCGGGGAAAACCTCCCTTAAGACTACACTAGGGTTCAGAATGTAGGTAGATCACAACCGTCTAAAATTCAACTACTTCTCTAACTACCCCAAACATACCCAAAACTCATACAATAAAAAGAAAAGATGAGAAGGATCGGGTAACTATACCTCTACTCAGCGTCCGGTGATGATCCTCTTATTGGATCATGTTGTCATTGATGCCAATGGTTTGATTATTTGGGAGATTGTTGGATCATATTTCATTGATGTAAATGGTTTGTTTTGATTTATGTCATTGATTTATGTCAAGTAATTGATTGATTGATGATTGATGAACAATGAATATGCATTGATGAGAATGATAGATGTCCAAGTGGAAACTAATTGATATGATTCCCTTGATGAGAATGATAGATATCCAAGTGGAAACCAATTGATAAAGATGGATCATTGAAATGATTCCCTTGATGAGAATGATAGATGTCCAAGTGGAAACCAATTGATAAATATGGATCATTGATATGATGCATTGATGAAGATGGATCAATGAGTTGTCATCGATACATGATGCATAGTTGATATATATGATGCAGTGGTGAATTGATGAATCATTATTGTATTATCATGGTTGATAAGGTCCACAAATGGATGAAATATAAAGTGGTCCCCTTATGGTGAAATCCCTCATGGGAAGATGCTTTACGGATTGAGTTATCCTAGAAGAATGGTTGGAGGACCCATTCTTGCATGTGGATCAATGAGATGAAGATCAATGAAGTTGTTGGTGAAACTATCCTAGATGGATAGTGTTTGGCATGCCATTTTTGGTGGTATGTGGAATGTCACATAACTCCTCATGGTTTGAGAGTTATGGCTCTACGAAGTTGAAGGACCCCCATATGATGGCTTGAATCCCCAAAAGGTCAAAGAAGTCAAAGTTCTTGAAAAGAAGAAATCATTATTTAAATGATAAAGTAAAGTGACAAAATCAAGAAAGATTATTTAAATGATAAAATGAAGTGACAAAATCAAGAAGGAAAATTTAAATGATCAAATATTGGAGAACTTTCTATTCATGGAAAGTGGTTAACCCTAAAATAAGGAAAATAGGTTAAGTGACCTAAAAATGGGTTAAGTAACCTAAAATCGGTTAAGTGACCTAGAAGATGAAAATATAAATAAGAAGCTAGGATCTCTTGTAAAATGCACATTTGAGTAAGAATCTTTTTTGTGGATCAATGGAGAGATTCGTGTGGAGTATTGATGGAGAGATTCTTGTGAGAGAATC
The DNA here is from genome assembly GCA_000966675.3 of Picea glauca. NCBI lineage: Eukaryota > Viridiplantae > Streptophyta > Pinopsida > Pinales > Pinaceae > Picea > Picea glauca. Next base: position 604,345 of record JZKD02S1798418.1, read on the forward strand.
CTATTGGTGTGGATCTCTTGAGCATGATTGAAGATCTATTTTGAGGAAGAGATCAAGAAGAGGATCTCATGGATGCATCAAAGTTTCGGCAATGTTGGAGATCTTAACGAAAAAAGTCTCGGATTCACAGAAAACCTTATTTTCTTATGTCCACGTGGGTTGTCTTTGTATAGGGTACATGTACACATGGGCTGGCTGTGTCTAGGGTGAGTGTACACATGGGCTGACTGTGTACAGAGAGCCTGGAGTGGATAAAATCATGGAGATTTTTGTTTGAGCTGGTGCCAAGCTCTTGGATGATGAGGCAGCTTCTGGATCTGCATTCTATTGCCTCAGATCTATCACTGAGACACTGGTATGCTTACATTATTGTCTTGATGGATACTATTGTTGGATGTGTTGTGAATGCTTAGGGAATTCTTGGTATGGATTCTATGATGTGGTTCAGTTTGGTTGATTTGGTTGATGGAGTGAGCAACACTCTTGTGATTCAATAGTGACATGATTGCTATGGTATACTAGTTGTTTATACATGATTGAGATAACATTCATATTGATTTTTTGAGGAGCATGAGAAATATATTGGAGAGATTGGATGTGTTGTGACTGGTTGTGGGTCAGTTTGGACAGTGGAAGATAGAAGAGAAAGTGATTGCAGGTTGTAGAAGATCTGAGCATGTGAAGAAAATCAAAACCCTAGTTAATTAGAAGCATACGCGTGTTTCATTATACACTGGCCACATTCACACATGGGCTAAAGTGAGCCAAGGCGCGTGCACATGTGGGCTGCACTACTAACAGGTTGCATACATGTTGATAGATTGATATCTGTTGAGGATTTTTGCCTCATCTCAGTTGGTGTTGAGCGTGTAAGTTGAGTCTTGCATTATAGAGCAACTGCTCTTATAGAGTTGTAATCTATTCAGTTGTTGTTGGTAAACCCCAAGGATTGTAGTCCGTAATAAAAAGAAAATTGTACATACATCTTGTGTTCTTTATGTTCATTGTGGTGATGAATTGTTGATGATATACTGCTGATATATGTTCTTGATATGTTCTCACATCTAACTGGTTATAAATGATAGCAAGGGGTAATGAACAAATGTTGAATGCTAATATCCCCAGACTCATTCACCCCCCCCCCTCTAAGTGTGGTAAGTGTGTCCAACACCTCTCGTGCTTGAAATCTTCATTGACTGCACGCCTCATCCCAAGGCCAACGTGCATTCAAAGATAAACAAATAGAAAGATACAAGCATGCAATTCATATACAAATAAGGGTTAGATGTTATAATATCAAAACATAAACCATTAAAAACATTCAATACACCATGATTTGGGACAGGAAAAGTACTTATTTTATTGATAACTCAATGATTAATTACAACCAGAGTAGGCTATTGCTCCACGAACATGGTCTGGGATCCTCTTCACCAAGATCCAACTGCACCTCTATATGGATTCTCCTCTCAGCCTTCGGATCTCTTCGTGGAAGTGAATGGGTTTTGATGGAGGAAGAAGGGAAAATTGGGGAATTCTGAGTCAATTCTCACAAAAGGGATACAATTACTTGGGGCAAGGAGGGGATATGAAATGGGCAAAGTTTCACCATTATTTTGTCTATATGTGGAATGAGACCCCAATACCTCCTTTTATATGACAAAAGGATGGTTATTCGGTTGGGTGACGGGCTATAGGCGGTGGATTAGTTGGGAAAATACCCAATAGCTTGTAATCTCAACGAATTCTTTGCAAATTTTTATTTTTTTCAACTTTTGCAAGTATACACTAGTTTTAGTGGTGTAGAATGCATACGTACGCGGGATATAGTGGTGCAACAAGCGTATGTACACGGGAATTATTGGTTCAGGCCGTGTACATCTTCAAAAAATGGGTTTTTTAGAAGAGCAGCTTAGTGATGGCTTGGAAATCAATGCAAGTAAGAGGGCCAAAGTCTATGTATGCATATGTAGAGAAATTTAGGGTTATAACAGATTCCCCCTAATGTTTTACGTCATAAGAGCATCTGATGGTCGAAATACATTACAAAATCTTCACTAATGTATGAAACGAGTGAGCCCAGGACCAGATCTCGGGAGGTGCCATCTGCAAAATAACAATTGTCTCTTTGAGGTGGGTATACCCATGCTCAGGATGAAATAAATCATGGCTTCCAATAAAATACACTGCATATCCATTTCATATAACTATATAAGGTGTAGCCGCGAGCAATACACATTGGATCTACATCTCAAAATCAAAGATATACAAGTATAGTATCCATCTTCAAGAAGATGATACTACCTGATGGTTGGAGATGAGGTATTCATAGCTCGAGCAATAACTTCAATATCTTCAAAACTCGGGTAGGAGTGCAATGTGAGTGTATGAATTCACTACCCAAAGGTTTATTGGACACACTGACTACACTAAGAGGGGGGGGTGAACAGTGTAGGGATATTTTTCTCAAAACTTCCCTTTCAAAAAACTCATTAGTTAGAAATCACCATTTATTTATTACTTATTGTTGTCATTTATAACCAGTTAAATGTGAAAGTACATCAGCAACATATATTAGCAACATTTTATCAATAAATCATCACCACAAGGAACACAAAGAACACAAGATGTATGTACAATTTTCTTTTTATTACGGACTACAATCCTTGGGTTTATCAACAACAACTGAATAGAGTACAACTCTACAAGAGCACTAGTTCTATGATGCAAGACTCAACTTACACCCTCAACACCAACTGAGATGAGGTAACAATCCTCAACAGATATCAATCTGTCAAGAGGTATGCGACATGTCAGTAGTGTAGCACTCGTATGTACGCTCCCTACCAGTAGTACAACTCACATATGCACGTGTACAGTCTTTACTACAACCTATGTATCAAATATGAGCAAATATGATTTTATTTCCATCACACACTTGGATCTTCTGCATCCTTCAATCACATTCTCTTTTGTCTCTCACTGTCCAATCTGACACATAACCAATCAAAACACATCCAAGATATCCAACAACTTACTCATTCTCCTTAACCATACAATATGAATGCTACACAATCATGTATAAGCAAACAACATACTATAGCAATCATATTAGTACTAAATCATAAAAGTGATTCTCAGTCTATCAACCAACACAAACCGCATCACAACAGCCATACCAAGAATGCCTTAAAAATTCACCACACAACAAGCAAGAGTATCCATCAAGACAATAATGTGACCATACCAAAGTTTCTATGGCATATCTGAGCCCATAGAATGCAAATCTGAAACCTTCTTCAGTCTTCAAGAGCCTAGCGTCATCTCAACCACAATAATTCATGACTTCATCCATTGTACGTGCCCTGTCCTCATTCATCCTGTGTATGTATGCGCCCTAGCTCACTGCAGCCCGCGTATACCTTAGAAACTAGGGTTTCTGAACTTCCGAGACTTTTTCCGTCATGATATCAGACTTACCAAAACTTTGATGCATCCATGAGATCCTCCAGATATCCTCTCTCTCATAATATATCTTCAATACATGCTCAAGAGATACAGAAGAGATACACAAAAGATGCACTACCACAAGAGACCCTTACCTCTTATTTATACTCTCCAAGTAGCTTCCTTAGAAGCATATTCTACGTCACTTAACCCACTTCTAGGTCACTTAACCTATTTCTAGGTCATTTAACCTCTTTCTAGGTCACTTAACCTATTTCTAGGCCACTTAACCTATTTTCCTCATTTTTAGGGTTAACTACTTTCCATAATTAGAAAGTTCTCCATTTAAATATTCCTCCTTGACTTTGTCATGTTTCTTTACCATTTAAATAATAATTTCTTCTTTTCAAGAACTTTGACTTCTTTGACCTCTTGGTTCTTCAAGCCAACATATGAGGGCCCTTCATCTTTGTAGGGCCATAACTCTCAAACCATGAGGAGTTGTGTGACATTCCACATACCACTGGAAATGACATGACAAGAACTATCCATCTAGGATAGTTTCACAAACAAATTCATTGATCATCATCTCATTATTCCACATATATGCATGGGTTCTCTTAACCATACTTCAAGGATAACTCAACCACAAAGTGTCTTCCCATGAGGGATTTCACCATAAGGGGACCACTTTGGAGTTCATCCATTTATACTCTGATGCAGGAGCATCTCCCACATCGAGCGAGCCAGCGCAGAGACAATCAGACAGCTGGACAAGCGCCAGCACAAATTTTGAAAACACCTTGAAGTTGTTGTGCGATCTTAAATGAGGCATTAAGATGAGGCGCACTTGTATATTGTAATGGACCTTGAGAGGATTTCTCTCGTCCTTAGTAGATAGACGGCATTTAAAGTAGTTAATGCAGGTAGATAGAAATTTAATTCTAGATTAGATTGTTCGAGAGAACAAGAGGGAAACGGGATATAGACACCCTCATTGTGCATTTGTATTATTGAAGTAGGAAGAGCATAAAAGAGAAGAAGAGAGTTGTGGAAGAACACCCATGTACTGAGCTTTAATTAATAGAAGAGGTTGATTCAAATCCATGGTTTCGTGTTTGTTCTCTGTGTATGTATGTTGAATTCTATGCTCATGAGTATTTACTTCTTGCTATGCATTTGTTTTATATGCTATGTATGAATGATTTCTTGCTGAGTGTTTGAAATATGAGAAAGGAATTAGGAAAAATGAGTTTCAATTGTTTCTCTATCTGAGAAAGAATTCCTGCAAGGAGTGCAATTGAAGTCCTCTACAAGGAGTGCGTTGACAGAAGGCTCAGATAGTTTAACTCTTGTTCTCATTCACCCAGAAGTGAAATTGGGTTATAGGAGTCGTGCAAGGAGTGCACAGGCTAAGGAAAGTCTCAGTTGTGAATCTGAGCGGAGCATTGAAGGACTATTGTTGCAGGTGTGCGCAGGGTCGAAGGAATTCAAGCACTTGAAGTGTTTGAAAATCTTCCACAAGGAGTGTGTGCAAGGACCCTCTTTGAGGCTTGATGTTGTGAAAATATCAGGGGGGATAAGACCTTCAAATCTGTTGAAAGGATCGCACAAGAAGTTCGTACCGTGAAGTGTTTAAATAGGCACTACAAATTTGCATGCAGAAGGACAAATTATTGAGGAGGAACACTTGGTCCTCCATAGAAATCATCAAAGGGAAGATATCGACAGTCAGGAATCAGTGGGGAGGATTAGCGAAACCCCGCCAGCCGTCAGATCTTTCAGAGAAGTGAGGAGGATATGGTTACGTCCAGAGTCTAAGCTCAAGGGATTGTGGACCTTCGAATCTACACATAGTTACCCATCAACCATCTGATTTGACAGGAGTTGCATAGGGTTTAATCCTTAGTGAGCAGATGGGAAAATCCGAGAAGGCATCGGGAATTCAGAGGTCAAGAATTCGAGACTTTTTTGAGTCTCGCAATAGTGAAGGGATCATAGCCATGGATCTCAGGTAAGACACGTGTCGGTTGACCGCTCGATCGGATATTTGGTCATTGGGTTTCATAGGAGTGAGTGGTTGATTTTTGATTTGGCGAAGTCCGAGGTTCGATCTGAACTGCCCATCATTCAGGACACGCGTCGGAAGATCTGAAGAAGTCAGGGTTCAGCAATTCGGGAGTCCTGGAGACGAGGGAAACATTGCATCAGGAATCACGATATCAGGAAACGCGATATCCTGACAGCTAAAGGAGCGTGGGGCCATAGGAATTGGTAAGAGGACAGGTGGCATACTATTTCAAGATTCAGGGAAAGGAAAGTCCCGAAACCATAGACATCAGGATTTGTTATATAGAGAAGTATGAAATCTCGATGAGGTGACAGAGATGTGGATAGGTCAAACTCGCGAGCGCATCAGAGTTTCGGTGTATCGGGGATCGGGGGTCGGTAAAGCGAGTTGTTTTGAACATCACAAGTGCCGAAATCTCGATAGGAGGAACCCTCATAGCAAAGTAAAAGGTTAGCATTGACTTACATCAGATTTTGGAGAATAGCAAGAAACAACTGCGTGACCACAGGACTCGCGAAGTCGCAAAGTTCAATTTCCAGTTAGAAGAAAGGGAGATTCCGTGAGAGAGTTGTTGTGGGTGAAAATTTCCTGATAGGGAAATAGAAGAGCCTTTCAGTTCTTCGGGCTGAGGAAGGAGGAAAGATCCTGTGAGCGGACATGCCTGAAGAGCGTGCCTGCGTCAAGTGGTATCAAAGCCCAAGAAGGAGTCTTTTCTTTCTATAGCAGAGAAGGGAAGGAGTCACCATGCCGCCAAGGAGAAGGGATAGGAAATCACCCGACCCAGAGGAAAGGGAAAACCTGAGAAGAAGGGGTAGGCAAGTGCAGAATCCAGAAATGGAGAGGGAAATGCGTGATCTATGAGCCAGACTCGAAGACATGGAGACAACACAAAGACGCACAATTGGCGTTGGGGATCTTAGTGATTCCGAAGGTGAAGTTGAAGTTGAACATGAAGAAGAAGTTGCACAGCAAATGAATGTTTAATCAAAGCTATTGCAAGGATGGGTGCAAAAGAAAAGATAGAAATTCCATTTTATGAGGGAAACTTGGATGCAGAAGAGCTTCTAGACTAGATTAGAGCTCTTGACACATACTTCGACTATGAAGATGTTGAATAAGATAAGAAGGTCAGGCATGCTGTCATGAGGTTAAAGGGACATGCAGCATTGTGGTGGGATGAGCTACAAGATGACAGATGCTGCAAGCGCAAGCAGAAGATCAAGAGTTGGGATCGAATGATCATGAAGATGAAGGGAAAATTCATCCCCAGGGACTATCAAATTACTTTCTTCAGGAGAATGCAGAACCTGAGACAAAAGCTGATGACAGTGAAAGAATACACTGAGGAATTCTACAGTCTGAACATCAGAGCAGGTCATCGTGAGAGCGATGATGAGAAAGTTGCCAGATACATGAATGGTCTGAGATACGACATTTAGGATGAGATGAGCATGGTAACCATCCAGACTATGGAGGATGCTTATCAAATGGCACTGAAAGCTGAAGAGAAGCTGAGCTGAAAGCAAGGTCAAAGGGGCTGAGGCAGAAGTCAGCCTAGAGGCAAATTGGTTTCCCAAGAAAAATATCAGAAACCTAAGGAAGACTGGAAGAAACCTCAGACTCGAGTCAAGAGAGGTGGAAGTTCACAGCGAGGGAAATACACTGAGCAAATAGGACAACATACTGAGCAGAGAGGAGGATATGCTGATAAAAATACTTTTCCTCATACCATAGCTAGAGGAAGAGGAAGAGGTGGAGTAATCACATGCTTCAGGTGTGGAAAAAATGGGCACAAGTCTTATTAGTGTCCAGATAAAAAGAAAGATGGAGGAGAATCTCACATCACCGAACCACATAGGCTAGATGTTGAGGTAGAAGACGCTGAAGGCGAAAGGGCACTGATGATGCAGAAAGTTCTCTTAACACCAGAGAAGGAGGTGGAGAGTTCAGTCCAAAGAACTGGACTTTTTAGGACTGCTTGCAAGACCAAGGATAGGGTGTGCAAGGTCATTATAGACAGTGGTAGCACAGATAATATCGTTTCGACCGATATGGTAGAGAAGCTGGAGCTGGAGACGATTGATCATCTGAGCCCATACAAAATTTTGTGGTTGCAGAAGGGACACCAGGTAAATTTCACTAAACAATGTTTAGTTGAATTCAAGATAGGTGGATATAATGATAAAATCTTGTGTGATGTTATTCCTATGGATGTTTGTCATCTATTACTGGGTAGACCGTGGAAATATGATAGAAATGTGATTCATGATGGGAGGATGAACACATATACCTTAGAAAAGAATGGGAGGACTCATATGTTGCTTCCAATTAAGGATAAGGAGGTAAAACCGGAAGTAAGTAACACTATAATTCTCATGAGTGAGAAGGAACTTCTTACTAAGGTGAAGAAGAAAGAGGAACAACAATTCATTGTGGTCAGAAAACCGAAGATTGTTTTGACTAGCACAAGGGTAGATGATTTGCCAGGAGAAGTTCAGGAACTGCTGGAAGAGTTCACTGACATAGTAGTAGATGAATTACCTCATTCATTTCCACCGATAAGGAGTGTGATTCATCATATAGATCTCATACCAAGATCCAGTTTACTAATTAAAGTTGCGTACAGATTGATGCCGCAGGAGAATGAAGAGGTCAAAAGACAAGTCCAGGAGTTGTTGGACAAAGGTTTGGTCAGGGAAATCTTGAGTCTGTGTGTTGTTCCAAAAGTACTCAGTCCAAAGAAATATGGAGGACGGAGGATGTGTACTGACTCGAGAGCGATCAATAAGATAATGATCAGGTATAGATTTCCATTACCGAGGATGGATGTGTTGTAGGAAAATCTGCCTGCGGACAAGTAGATCGACCTCTAAGTCTTGACCTTAACCCTAGACAGAAAAATGCTTATCATGGACACTGACTTCCTTTCAAATCCATCTAAGCCTAATGCATGAGAAGGAAGGATGATAGAAGTACCTTTTAACCGGCGTTTTTCCCTACACGCTCCGAGTTGCGCTCCAATCCTTTTGCTCCTCGCTGAGGTCTGTGGACAAAATGAGATACGACCACTTCCTACTCTACTGACATTAGCTTGAAAACAGATCTATCATTAAATGATAAGTTCATGTAACATCAGACACAAACTAGAAATAAATAGGCCAAGCTTGTCATATTAATGAGAATAACGACAACAATGCTTACAATCGTAGATGCGAATGCGACAGCTTCGTCAAATCCTCTTCGTCTAACCCTTGCCTGAAATATCCACAACCTGGATGACAGCAGCTTCAATGATTACTCTCCTTTGGCTGACTGTGTGTCTCCTCCAAGATCATAAGTTCCATATGTTCAGTTATTCCCCCTCTTTACCACCATAGAGCTTGCTTATATAGGTTGG
>JZKD02S1798418.1:620781-644477 GCA_000966675.3 Picea glauca
TCAAATGATTCTTCCCTTATTCTTCTCACCGGGCTAACAATTTGCCCAGAATGGAGAGCGCTCCCTCAGAAGGGGCATCAGAGTGCTAGAACGCTTCAGAGAAGGTCAAGGGAAGTTCCAGCGCTTCAAATCTGGGCAGCTCTTCTACAAAGGGGTGGAAAAGCGCTATAACGCTTCTGAAGCATGGCAGAAGGGCGCTAGCGCTCCTCAGGCAGTTTTAGAGAAGCGTTCCCCTTCCAAACCCTTAATCAAGAAAACCTCTTAGGTGTTAAGGGATGTTTCACCTCAGTGAACCAGTTTCTTCCTTCAAACCAAGTACATGAGATGTTTCAAGTGCCTCTTTAGTGTCATCATTGTGGTAGCATGATTCAACAACATGTACGACACCCTGTAACCAACTTGCGACATTTGCGACAAGTCGTAAAGGAGTTGTGACACTTGCGACAAGTGAGAGGCATATGCGACACTTATCCAGTTGAGTGAGTTTGATGTGTAACAGGATGATTTAATGGATTGCTTAAGTGGAGCAAAGTATTTTCAAAGATCGATTTGAAAATGGGATATCATCATATTCGCATGAGAGAAGGTGATGAGTGGAAGACAACATTCAAAACAAACGAAGGGCTGTATGAATGGCTTGTTATGTTGTTTGGCTTAACAAATACACCAAGTACCTTCATGAGGTTGATGAATGAAGTCCTGAGGGAGTTCATTGGGAAATTTGTCATTGTGTATTTGGATGATATACTGATCTACAGTAGATCAGTGGGTGAACACTTAAAGCATTTGGCTACAATGATGCAAAAGCTACAACAGGAGAAGCTGTTAATAAACATGAAGAAATCCTCATTTATGAACACAGAGATCATTTACTTGGGATTTGTTATTTTGGGAAATGAGTTGAGGATGGACCCAGATAAGGTGGAGGTAATAAAAAATTGGCCATCACCGAGGAACATATTTGGGGTGAGAAGTTTTCATGGGTTGGCTAGTTTCTACCGAAAGTTCATCAGAAATTTCAGTGGAATCAGTGCAACGATGATGGATACAGTGAAGAAAAGACATAAATATTTTCACTGGATGGAAGAGGCTGAGAAGAGTTTCAATCTATTGAAACGGAATATCACGGAACAACCAATTTTGGAATTGTCGGATTTCCAAAAGACATTTCAGGTAAAATGCGATGCAAGCGGATTTGTGATAGGAGCAGTCTTGAGTCAAGATGACTGGCCGATTGTATATTTCAACGAGAAGTTGAATGAAGCGAAAGTGAAGTATTCCACATATGACAGGAAATTTTATGCCATCATTCAGGCATTGAAAAAGTGGAGGCACTATTTGATTCCAAAGGAATTTGTTTTGTATAGTGATAACCATGCATTACAGTTTGTGACTCAACAGGAGAAGTTGAATCAGAGGCATGTTAAGTGGGTTGAATACATGCAGAATTTTACATTTGTGATTAAACATATTTCTGGTACTGCTAACAAAGTTGTTGATGCTTTGAGCAGGAAGTGTTTGTTGTTGCAAGAATTCAAAGTCAAAACATTGGGTTTTGATGATCTCAGAGACATGTACATAGATGATCCAGACTTCAAGGAAGCGTATGAAGCAACTGAGAATCCAGTTCTCAGAGATAGAAGCCAGTGGGCCGAATACATGATCCAGCAAGGATTGTTGTTTAAAGGCAATCAACTGTGTATTCCAAATTTTTCCATGAGGGAGAATCTGCTGAAGGAGAAACATAATGGAGGATTGGCCAGACACTTAGGTCATGACAAGACATTCACAAAGATGAGTGAGTCATACTTTTGGCTAGGGATGCGATCAGAGGTCAAGATATTTGTGGACAGATGCACGATTTTCTAGCATTCGAAGGGGAGGAAGCAGAATGTGGGTTTTTATCAACCATTTCCCATACCTGAAAGGCCGTGGGATGCGATTAGCATGGATTTTGTATTAGGGTTTCCAAGAACACAAAGAGGTTGTGATTCAATCTTTGTGGTGGTGGATAGATTTTCCAAGATGGCACATTTTATCCCATGTCATAAAACCAGTGACGCGACTCACATCGCGAACCTGTTTTTAAAAGAAGTCATTCGACTTCACGGCTTGCCAAGGAGTATAGTTTCAGATAGGGATACAAAGTTCATGGGACATTTATGGAGGACATTGTGGAAGAAGTTGGGGACTAACTTGACATTTAGTTCAGCTTATCATCCTCAGACGGATGGACAAATGAAAGTGGTGAACAGAAGTCTGGGAGACTTGTTAAGAGGCCTGGTGGCAGAACACCACAGCCAGTGGGACAACATATTACCACAGGCAGAGTTTGCATATAATGACTCAGTAAATAGGAGCACAGGTCAGATTCCTTTTCATATTGTTTATGGCATGTAGCCGAGGGGGATTTATGAATTGAGGGATTCAGAACAAACTGCGACTAGGAGCGCTAGTGCAAAATAATTCACTAAGGCGATGTAAGAAATTCACAGCCAGGTGAAGGATCGACTGCTAAAATCAAGCCAAGAATATAAATGTAGAGTCGATCAGCATAGAAGACAACTTCAATTTGAGTTTGGTGACTTAATTCTAGCACATTTGAGAAAGGAAAGGTTCCCGAGGGGAACATAAAATAAATTGAAAATGAAGAAAATTGGACCATGTAAGGTCTTGAAGAAATTGGGGATGAATGCTTATGAGATTGAATTACCTGATGGGATCAGAATCTCTCCGATATTCAATGTCTCATATTTATACCCATATAAACCTAAGGATGCAAAATCAAAAAATGAGCAGCCAGTGATCTAGTGGACAAAGCAAATGCCAGTTCCAGAGAAGCCACAAATGGAGTGCATACTGGACAAGAAAGTGAGCAAGAGCACCAGGTGAAAAGAATACTTTGAGTCTCTATTCAAATGGAAGAACCATCCAGTGGAAGATGCCAGCTGGGAGATTGAAGAGAGGATACACAACCATGGACAGACCATGCAGGAGCTCATGGAAAGGAGCCCATGAAAGTTTTCAAGTGAGGGAGTATGATGCAGGAGCATCTCCCACATCGAACGAGCCAGCGTGGAGACAATCAGACAGCTAGACAAGCACCAGCACAAGTTCTGAAAACACCTTGAAGTTGTTGCACGATCTTAAATGAGCCATTAAGATGAGGCGCACTTGTATATTGTAATGGACCTTGCGGATTGCTCTCGTCCTTAGTAGATAGACGGAATTTAAAGTAGTCAATACAGGTAGATAGAAATTTAATTCTAGATTAGACTGTTCGAGAGCGCAAGAGCGAAACGGGATATAGACACCCTCATTGTGCATTTGTATTATTGAAGTAGGAAGAGCATAGAAGAGAAGCAGATAGTTGTGGAAGAAAACCCATGTACAGATCTTGAATTAATAGAAGAGGTTGATTCAAATCCATGGTTTCATGTTTGTTCTTTGTGTATGTATGTTGAATGCTATGCTCATGAGTATTTACTTCCTGCTATGCATTTGTTTTATATGCTATGTATGAATGATTTCTTGCTAAGTGTTTGAAATCTGAGAAAGGAAGTAGGAGAAATGAGTATCAATTATTTCTCTATCTGAGCAAGGATTCCTACAAGGAGTGCAGTTGAAGTCATCCGCAAGGAGTGCGTTGATAGAAGGCTCAGATAGTTTAACTCTTGTTCTCATTCACCCAGAAGTGAAATTGGGTTATAGGAGCCGTGCAAGGAGTGTGCAAGATAAGGAAAGTCTCAGTTGTGAATCTGAGAAGAGCATTGAAGGAATGTTGCTGCAGGTGTGCGCAGGGTCGAAGGAATTCAAGCACTCGAAGTGTTTGAAAATCTGCCGCAAGGAGTGTGTGAAAGGACCCTCTTTGAGGATCAAAGTTGTGAAAATATCAGGGGGGATAAGACCTTCAAATCTATTGAAAGGATCACACAAGAAGTTCGTGCTGTGAAGTGTTTAAATAGGCATTGCAAGTTTTCGTGCAGAAGGACAAATTATTGAGGAGGAAAACTTGGTCCTTTGTAGAAATCATCAAAGGGAAGATATCAACAGTCAGGAATCAGTGGGGAGGATTAGAAAAACCCCGCCAGCCATTAGATCTGCCAGAGAAGCGAGGAGGATACAGTTACGTCTGGATTTTAATCTCAAGGGATTGTGGACCGTCGGATCTACACATAGTTACCCATCAACCATCCGATTTGACAAGAGTTGTATAGGGTTTAAGCCTTCATGAGCAGAGGGGAAAATCTGGGAAGGCATTGGGATATTGAGGCATCGAGAATTCAGAGGTCAAGAATTCGAGACCTTTTTGAGTCTCACAACAGTGAAGGGATCATAGCCATGGATCTCAGGTAAGATATGTGCCAGTTGACCGCTTGATCGAAGATTTGGTCACTGGGGTTCATAGGAGTGAGTGGCTTATTTTTCATTTAGCGAAGTCCGAGGTTCGATCTGATCCACCCATCATTCAGGATGTGCGTCAGAAGATCTGAAGAAGTCGAGGTTTGGAAATTCGAGAGTCCTGGAGATGAGGGAAACATTGCATCAGGAATCTCGATATCATGAAACGCGATATCCCGACAGCTAAAGGAGCGTGGGGCCACAGGAATCGATGAGAGGACATGTGGCATACTGTTTTGGGATTCGGGGAAAGGAAATTCCCGAAACCATAGACTTCAGGATTCACGATATAGAGAAGTCTGAAATCCCAATGAGGTGACAGAGACGTGGACAGGTCAAACTCGTGAGTGCATCGGAGTTTCAGTGTATCGGAGATCGGGGGTTAGTAAAGCGAGTTGTTTTGGACATTGCAAGTGCCGAAATCCCAATAGGAGGAACCCCGATAGCAAAGTAAAAGGTCAACATTGACTTACATTGGATTTCGGAGAATCAAAAGAAACAACCTCGTGACCACAGGACTCGCAAAGTTGTAAAGTCTGATTTCTCGATAGAAGAAAGGGAGATCCCATGAGAGAGTTGTTGTGGGTGAAAATTTCCCAATAGGGAAATAGAAGAGCCTTTCAATTTTTTGGGCCGAGGAAGGAGGAAAGATCCTGTGAGCGGACATGCCTGAAGAGTGCGCCTGTGTCATACTCCTTATCAACCATGATAAGACTATAATGAATCATTTTTACATCAATTCAACATTGCATCATATACCAATGAAACCACATTGATCCATCTTCATCTAGGACAATACATATTACATTTGACATCAATCATCAATCAATCAATCCTTCGGCATAAATCAATCACTTGACCTCAATCAATCACTTGACATCAATCCTTTGACATAAATTAATTAAACCTTTGGCATCAATGACAACATGATCCAACAATCTCCCCCTTTTGCATTAATGGCAATACCAACATTGATGACTATCTCTCCCCCATTTGACATCAATGGAAAAGGGTCATTCTCTCCTTGGGGTTTCTCCCCCTGCATGAATTCCTTTGATATTCCTCTGAATAATCTCCCCTTTTGAACAAGGGATATCACTCTGATGTAATGGTGAATATATATCGCTCATGCTCCCCCTATGATCATCACTCCCCCTGGAACTGTTCGTATGTGCTCTTTCTCCAAGTATAGGGATCTTTCCTCCTAGAATCATGGGAAGAAGAATGACTCCCCCTATGGGTATGTCTTCCCCTATCTTCTATGTAATATGAACAATATGCTACCACTGCAATATGCTTCTGCTACAAATGCCACTGCTCAACTGGATCATAGAACAACCTCTCTTTCTATTATGATCATTGGACCTGTCTATGCATCAAAAACCGTGACATACCAATACATCATAAAGGAAAATACATGTCAATAATTAAATAGAGAATCATGAACTAACACATCATGTGCCAAACTATGTGCCTACCATGCACAACACCCATGTACATCAATACAATAGAATATGCCATGAGATATCATCAATGGAGTGTATCTACAATATGCCTCTACCGACATGCCAACCATGTGCATATACCAATATGTCAACCACGTGCATATACCAACATGGAAATCAAGTGTCATATCACCCATGATATGTCTCCACCATTAACCAAGTATCGCAATCATGTATCTCAATCAATCAAGTGTCTCAACTATATCATCCCATATGTCATGTACCAAAGTATATGCTAATAAAGTAATAGCAATGGTGTACTTTTAGCCAAGTACTATCATCCAAACATATACCATCTATGAGTGTACCAAACATGCACATCAACATGTATCACCACTTGTACCAAGAAAGTATGTCAACCGTTCTTCAATACCACAACAAAATGCATCCTCATGTATGTATGCCAAATCCACCATAAAACATGTGCCATTCAACCTGCTAGTAGGTGCTTCTACCAATGTACTAGAAGTGCATCAATCATGCATTAACTATGGATCTAACCTCAATCCTCCATTCACTACAACAAATACTAATAATCCAACAATACATGTACTAGTAGTGTGCTTCAATAGATCAATGACATCTCTAGCTATAATCATCAAGATATATCACATAACCAAGGTGCCATAACTTCATTGTCATAACCAACAATGTTCTTCAACAGAAGAATGCCTCAATCCATACTCATGGGTTAGTTCCATCCATCCAAGATAGGATTTTATTTTATATCATCACCTTACATAATCCAATATGTAATCATGAAAACCTGCAACAAACAATTTCATAACATGCAAAAAACTATGTCAGACCCTGCAACATAGAGTTATACCATCACATCAATACGAAACCCATGTGCATAGCCTTTTCCCAAGGCTTTACCACATATACATGGCTTGTTGCATAGACAACTTGCATATGTACACGGCCTATTCAAGGTCAGCCTATGTATGTACACAACTATTACCATTGTCACCTATGTATGCTTTAATAGATGACACACTTGAGATTCCCTCAAGGCTTCCATTCTGCTCTGGTTGTTCAGTCTTCTTCACCCACTTCTGAAGGTGTCTCTGCTTCTCAGAACTTGATCTTTGAGCTTCCATATTTTCAAAGATGTCTCCCTTTCTTACTTCATTCCTTCTTCTAGTCATGCTATATGAAGTCCTCATCATGGACTTTCTTCTTGTGTTCCAACAATCCCTGCATTTGTGGCCAAATCCACTACAGTTGTAGCATCTCATGTTGTGACATTGAACATAAATGTGTCCTACTTGATCACATATCCAACACCTTATGGTGTTATGAAATCTTCCATTATCTCTCCTTGCATAAGATCTACATTCCAAATATTTGTGACCATATTCATTACATGAATAACATTGACCATGAAAAACACTTTCATACCTTTTCTTTGGTGTCCATATTATTTGGGGTGTAAGTATGGATTCTTGATGTCTTTATTGCTTTGTTCTTTTGAAAATTTCCTTCCCTTGTGTAGGTGGTTGACTCACAACATTATCTTCATACTTTACCTCATGCTTCTTTGAGGTGCTTGCTTGATCATGTGTAGCTTCTCTCTTGTATCCAAGACCTGATTTATCATTTGGTGATATTTGACTGTCCAATATCTCATTCAAGATTTGTGAGTTATTCAAGAATTTGGTTGACTTCTCTACTTTCTTTCTAAGATCAACAACTTTCAGATTCTAACTCATGACATGACTCTTCCTTTTCATTTATTTGATACTTCAATAGTTCCTCTACCCTTTTGGCTTCTTCAATTTGGGTCTTGAGATGGACAATAATTTCAATACTTTTTCTAATCTCATCATCTACTTTCTTATCTTCTTTTTCATTCTTTGTGATCTCTTCTTCCTTTTCTTCTAATTGAGTCTTATCACTCTCTTCTTGTTCTTTGAGTATTTCCTTTAACTTCAATATGTGCCTTTGACTCTTCTTAAGAAACTTTTAAATGTTATCCGAAAGATAGTTATAGTCTATATAATAATGGTCATTGTTGTATTCATATAGACCCTCTTCAAATTTATTTTGAAGTTCTGATAGTTCTTGTTTTATTCTTTCCATAGGATAACTACCATCAAACTCTACACAAATTATTTCTAGATTTTCTTCTTCACTTGTAGAGAAAAATTCAACATCATCACATTTTGAATTATTGCAATCAAGATTTTTTGGAGATTCTTTACCTTCATTTGTCTTGATGGAGATGTATTCAATATCTTCCTTATTTCTTTGGTATGTCTCCTATAGCTTTATCCATAGAGCCTTGGCGGAAGTGCATTGTCCCATGCCTTGAATCCTTATCAACCATGATAAGACAATAATGAATCATATTTACATCAATTCCAAAATGCATCATAAACCAATGAAACCACACCGATCCATCTTCATCTGGGACAATACATATTACATTTGACATCAATCATCAATCAATAAATCCTTTGGCATCAATCAATCACTTGAAATCAATAAATCACTTGACAAAAATCCTTTGACATCAATTAATTAAACCTTTGGCATCAATGACAACATGATCCAACAAGGTATTTGATGACTCGTCAGGAAAAGACAAGAGGATATCGATGATTAGGTAGAGAAATTCATTGATTTCGAGCAAGGACTTGATTGGGCTTTTGGGATGACTGGACATGAGGTCAAGAGACAAACTGCAGAAAGGTCGACTTTGGTTGGGTGAAACTTCCTTTGGACAATAGCATGAAACATGATCAGACTCGGGTAGCATGATATTGACATAAGTTCACGATGTAGGAGGTAATGAAAACTCTCCATGTGTTTGGAAGAGTAACCAAATGGAGGATGAAACAACTCTATGTAGTGAGAACAAATTCTTAAGGTCATATTAGATCCCAAAGCTTGACGAACAAATAGAAGGATGTGCTTTTTCCAAGGGTGACTCATTGTACTGCCAAAAAATAAAATATATTTCCAGTGCCCTCTTTTTGGGTTTTTTTATTTTTGTCTTTTCCAATTTTTTAAAGATATTGAAAAAGAATAAAAGAATGTTATGTTACAAAGGAGGAACGAGTGTCGCAAGCAACCATACTAGTTCCAGGTGCAAGGAACACACTATTGCTCAGATCAAGGAGACATGTGTAGGAAAATGACATTCGGGGAAAAATCCTCCATGGGCCAAGGTGTCAGGTCGCAGAGGCAAAGTTCTACAAGGCTTGTGTATAAGGCATGACTCAAAGGTTCAGTCGAGAGCAACATGGATCCAGCATTGGGCCAAATACATAGAGATGCAAATGTGATTAGCAAGACACAATGAAACCCCCTTCAATGTAATTTTAATGATCCCATAGAAGGTAAGCTCAATAGTTTTTCATTTTTAGAGAGTCTAAAAAAACATAAAAGAAGACTCCACTGGGTACCTTTTTTGAAAATAGTCTAGTCAATTTGAAAAATGGGTAAAATGGCATCGAAAATATGTCTATTCAAAACCATTTTAATGAGTGTGACACAGACAAGATCACTCAACAATTATTTCAATTTTAAGGAATCTAAAAAAGAGATTAACTATGCACTCACTACCTTTTTCTGGATTTAGTCTTCTTAGCCTGGAAAAGTATAAAATTTATTGAGGAGAACTCTCCTGGCGAGACGAATCTCTCGAGGTGTACCTTTTTCCTCCATAATCCACACATCGGAAAAGGGGTAAATCCATGCTAGTATATGTTCTTCTGAACCAATTTAATGATTCTGAAGAAACAAGGTCACTCAGTGATATTTTCAATTTTAGGGAGTCTGAAAAGTGCTTAACTATGGACTTCGTGGGGGTTCCTTTTTCGTAAGTAATCTCCAAGGCCTGAAAAAGGTGATAAACCAAAACCAAGGAGAATGTTCCTTTTTCGTAAATTTAGTCCCTCAGGCCCAAAAAAGGGCTAAATGTATACTTGAGAATACTCTTCTAGCGAACCGAAGTTCCTAGAGTATACCTTTGTTCGTAAAATTGATTGTCCAAACCGAAAAAGGGGTAAACTATTGTCGTGCATACATGCCTTCAAGTTTTAGTTTGGAGAGCGTAAAGGGAAACAAGATCGCTCAACAATCTTTTCATCTTTAGAGAGTGTGAAAAGGGATTAAAGAAGACTCCAAGAGGTTACTTTTCTCAGTTAATCGGGACAAGATTGAAAAGCATAAATGTAGTCTCGTCGTATGTTTCTTTCGAATTTCGAAGCGATCTTGAAAGAAAAAAAAACGTGCTCATTTTGTGAATCTCGAGGGTGAGGCCAAGAGTGATGGTGCATCAGAAAAATGAGGCTCAAACTTGTACTCATGATAGGACTAACAAGGACTCCCGAGCCTAAAGTCGTTAGGGACAACATGGACGCCAAAATGCAACAAGGATCTATCTAAGGAATCCATGTAAAGGTAGGCTCTATCACCTAATTACGACATTTATAAAACAACAATGATGGTTATGTGTCACACTTCAGTGGGATCAATCCTATGGAAATGTGGAAAAGACAACAATATGCAGAAATTGGAGGTGGAATCCTAACTTATATGCAAAAAGTTGGAAAAAATGACTTTTACCAAAGGAACTTTAAAAGTGACCCATATCCCAAAAAAGTTACCAAACCAAAAGGAAAAGTGCATCGTAACATCCAATAAGAAACTCAAGAACCAAATTAAATGATTTCTAAGCCAAAAAAAATGACAAAAGGGTTCAAAAAAGTGGCAAAAAAGGCCAAAAAAGTCTATAAATAGAAGCTAACAACTCATTTTCACCATTGCAATTTGAAAATTAACCAGAAGGTAAAAAAGACTCATTTTCTAAAGAAGTTGATTATAGGAGACTCAAAGGACGAAACGAACTTCTAATCAGACCAAGTACAAACTCATCCCTCTTGCATTTCCATTCTTCCTTTATGCATTGTTTTTGGTTGGGGGGGGGGGCACGCTCTCCTAGAAAAGGGCGACCCTACATGTACACGGGTTGTCCAAGGACAATCTTGGTATGTTTTCTGGTAGAAAATAGTCTTCTCGTAGACATACGCGACTGTGTCCAAAACAACCCACATACACCCTCAAAAGCATGGAGAAATAAAAAGTGTAAGAGATAACTCCCCTTTGAACTATCATGGACCAGGATGTATGTCCATTGGAGGGAGAGGGAACATGAGGAAATCAATATCTTGGTTGATGAGGACCATGTTGCCATTGCCACATTGAAACAATGTGGGTTGTGGAAGTTCTATCGGTGTGTGTTTATAAGGGCACAACCCAGGCTACTGAACACCCTGGTGGATTACTGGAACCCAAACGCAGAGGTGTTTATGACTAAGGGGAATTCATTGACTCCAACGAATGAGGAAATATACTTCTTGACTAGCCTCTAGAGGAGAGGGGAACCAGTCAATTTGTGCATATTACCCCCTAGGCCCTTCAAAATCACTAACTACATCGTGATGCATTGCAAGGCTGACATTGAGAAAGTAGGTTCTCAAGTGCCCATCAATAAGATCACCAACTTGTCATGAAGGTGATCCTATTGCTGATTGGGCAGATCACTGGATCCCCGACCCTACACCAGGTTTTCCGGGCGCACATGTATTGTGCAATGCAGTGCTTATATGCACGTATTTTCAACTGGAGTATGACCATGCTCACTTGTATGAAGAGGCAACTTACATATTTTCGTGAGTGTAGCAGCAAGAACTTCAAGTTCAACACCATTTTGTGCTTGTTCTTCTTTAAGAGGGTTCCTAGTCTAAGTCTGAGAGAGACAGTATGGGAGCATGTGGCCTCCTTCCTAGCGGTATGTAGATGGGAAACACTATTGCAATGACAGGGGGGAGGAAGGACCATAGAGGCCTTCGATGACAAATTCTTCAACTAGTGGGCACGATAGATTCCAATGATAGAGGAATACCCCTACACTAGAATCAACTTCTCCAGAGATCCATATATGCTCATACCTCCCAGAGAGGAGCAGGGAGAGCTAGGTATGTGTTTTTAAAGTTATTTAATTTTTAGTTTCTTATATATATATATCATTTATTATTTGCATCATAGTATTTGGCATCTATGTATCTGTTATGTACAGACGCAAGATTAGTGTGCCTGACAGACTTCATTAGGACTAGGTGACGTCCTCAACCAGAGGCAATACCAGCAATAGCCGGTGGACCAGCAACTGTAGGGGTACCTCCAGCCGAAGAGGTTGAGAGAGTTTTCAGATGGGTGGAGCGAACCTCACCACGCTCACTCGTGCAATTCCCATGGCCAAGATCGAGGATCTCCTACCATCTATGCAACCTCATGTAGTTATGGTGCCACGAACTTGGGTCCAAATTTTTTGGCATTTGGATAATGTCGTCGTTCACTACGCCAGGGCCAATAGGCCCCGAGATTAGATAGGATGGACTCATTATGTGTCGAGGGAACTTTTTGTATATTTTTGAGGGAATAAGCCTCGTGATGTATACTGGTTTATTATTTGTTAGGCATTCATGCCCACTTATGTACTCTAACACTTTTGACACACACACACACACAGACATATATATATTTACATCTTTTATTTTCTTATAGATCACATTTCTTTACAAATGTATGTACATGTGTATGTGTGTGCTTATTTTTATGTGTGTGCAACATGCCAATCTGATACTTGATTAGCTAGAGTATTTGTGATTTGATTTAATCTCCTAGGAACATGGATATATGTAATGTAATCAAAGAAAAGTTATAAGAGACATACCCTAAGGAAAGGTCGTGTAAATTAGGATCATAAACACAGTAAACTCCATTTAATTGGGATACAACCAGTTGAGCATCTAAGTAGACCCGGAGGTGAGAAATGACATGCGACAAAGTGTCAAGAAGAAACTCTATCACTGCATTGTACTTGTCGACATTGTTTGTGGAATCATCTAGATAGATACCTCCAAAATATAGCAACTGGCCTTGAGATGTGAAATTTACCCAAGTTTCACAAGAAAGCCTCCAAGTGTGTTGGCTAGCGCTGTCCGCGAACCCAAAGAACACCTCTGATTCACTTGACATATACCACAGTGAAAAAGATGAAATAAATAATGACACATCCATAAAACAAAAAGACAAAAAACTGTATAAGAACTATACATATGCACAATAAGTCACCCAGGCGACCAACCTAACAGTAATACTTCTTGAGGTAGAGCCCTTTTCCAGGCTTTGCCAAATAATTTCCCTCAAATTCAACTGGACGATAAGTACCCTTATTTAAGAACTCTTTCATGATGAAAGGTCTGAACCACATGGGTTTGAACTTTCCTTCCCGTAGGGGATCCTTGTCTTGGTCATAGACCAGGACAACATCACCTTCAGAGAAAATCTAAGGATGAACAGACCGATCATATTGACACTTGACTCATTACTTGTGAGCCTCATTGGCCAAGGCTACATCATGAAATTGCTCATTGAGTTGCTTGAGATATAATAGGTGTTCCTCAAGAGGTGAAGTGTCTGGCAATATCTCTAGTGCCAAATTTAAAGACAAGATCTAACACTCAATAGGAAAGATTCCTTCTAGCCCGTAAACAAGTTGAAAAGGTGAGAAACCAGTGGCAGTATTTATAGATGTTCAGTAGGCCCATAATGCAGAGTACAAAATCAAATTCCTATTTGACTTGGCACAATTGATCATTCGTTGAAGAATAGTCTTGAGGGACTTATTCACAACTTCCACCTAACCATTCACTTGTGGGTAGTTAGTTGATGAATGTTATTGCCTCAACCCAAAATTTGATGTTAACTTGGACATCATTTTGTGTTGGAAGTGACTACCATGGTCAGTGACAATATCCTTCGGGATGCCAAACCTTGCTACTATCTGGTTAAAAATGAAGAGATTTGTTGTTTCACCGTCATTGTTAAATGTTGGCATAGCCTCGACCCACTTTTGAAGTAGTCTACCGCTACAATGATATATTTATGCCCCCTGGTTGAAGTTGGGTGGCATGTAGTAAAATCAATCCCCCACTTGGTGAAGGAACCAACAGTGATGACGGGAAACATGGGAGCAGGATGTTCCCTCATCTTCTGAGAGAATATCTGACATGGGTGGCACTTCTTGACTGACTCGACGCAATCCTTGATTAATGTAGGCCAAAAGTAACTGGCTCGTAGAATATTTTGGGTTGTTTCCAACCCTGAAAAATGACCACCACATGCTCCAGTGTGGTAGTCATTAAGAATGATTTTTGCTTCCTTATGTATAAGGCACCGACGAATAATGCAATCTATAGCTCGACGATACAAAGTGTCATTGAGTGTGACATAGTTTCATCCTTGATGGAGAATTTGTCGACGCTCATCGTGAGAAGCAAAAGCAAGGCACTTCAAATTCTGGAGATAGACTAGTATATCTCCATACCAGGGGTCTGAATATGCGATCAAAAAAAGATCTCCTTTAATAGGAAATTCTTCGGGCGTAACATCACTTGATTCAACCGGAAGTTCTGAAATAAGTTCCGCAAATACCAACGAATTTTTGGATTTCGCAGAAACAATATCCAAGTCAAATTCCTGGAGGATTAAAATCCATCTACTGATCTTTCTGCCAATGACTTGTCGTGTCAACACATATTGAAATGGATTCACAATGGTAATGATAGTGGTATTGCGAAGTAGAATATAATGACGAAATTGTTGGACAACATGCACTGTTGCCAACACAATCTTCTCAACATGGGAATAGTTGAGTTCCGGCCTAGCCAAGCATCGTCTTAAGAAATAAATCATGTTCTCTTCAAGCACATCATCCTCTTGAACCAAGACCATGCCAATGGTTGACTTTGCGGCGACCAACTACAATAAGAAATATTTATTATAATTGGGAGGCCAGATTAGGGGGGAAGATGTAAGGGCATGTTTCAACACTTCAAAAGAGCATTGAGTGGATTCATCCCAACAGAAAGGGACTCCCTTTTTCAATAAACGCATGAACCCTTTAGTGATCTCGGCATAGTTTGCGATAAAATGCTAAAGGAATTTCTCTTTCCCCTATAAGCTTTGAAGATGTGGTATTGTGCATGGGGGAGGCAATTGAACTATCGCCTCAACCTTAAGAGAATAGATCATGATCCCTATTGTCGAAACTATGAAACCTAAAAGATGACCTGAAGTCAAGCATAAACTGCATTTGTTAGGATTAAAGCAAATCTTATAGTAGCGTCATCATTCAGAGATTAGTCAGAGGTGTCTGGGATGATCAGATCTCTTACGAGAGCTTGATGCTATATCATCAAGATAAGCCTCGACTATATTTATAAGGTCGTGGAAAGAAAAATACATGTCCCACTGAAAAGTGGCTCCATCATTCTTCAGGCCAAAAGGAATCTTACGATAAGCAAATGTTCCCCATGGATAGATAAATGTTTTTTTATTTTGGTATTCAGGTTTGATCTGAATCTGGTTATATCCCAAAAAACCATCCATGAATGAAAATACCTCACATCCTATGCATTCATCGACAATATGATCAATGAATGGAGTGGGGAAATTATCCTTTGGACAGGCCTTGTTCAATTCACGAAATTCCATGCACACATGAATCATACCCTATTTTTTGTTAACCGGAATGGGATTTGACACCCATTGCGTCAACTGTATGGGGTAGATAAAATCGGCTTTAAGCAGATTCTCTACTTCAGCCTTAATAGCTGTCGCTTTCCGAGGATTCACCAGAAGCTTCTGTTCGACTGGCTTGGCGTCAGGATAATTCATTATCTCATGTTCGATGATTCTTGGATCAATTCCTAGCATTTACTCATAAGACTAGGAAAAAACATTGAGGAATTCCTTAAAGAAGTCTGTATAGATTTGAATCTCCTCAGGGGAGCAGTCGGCTCCGAAGAAAACATTCTCCATGACTCCATGGGTTCTAGAGATATCTATAGGGATCATTTCAGCGATACTTTCCATATTACCCTCGGCGTAAACTGCGTGCGTAGCCAAAGGATTAATAGGACAAGACCTATCTCCAGTCATAGTCAACACAAATTCACCTGCCTCTATTCATCTTAACTCTAGGAGGAAATAAGATCTGTGATGGAGATCATCCCAGGGTCTGTCTAGACTAGTCAATGCCTCAAGAATCACCTCATTTGAGGGAAATACTAGGTCTAAAGAATCAGTATTGGTAAGGGAACCTTGAGCCCAAATAGGCTCGAGAACTGGATCTAACTCATGTGTGGGAGTCAAATCGGGGTCGGCGAAAGCTTGCTGGACAATACTGTACACAAATTATGTTGCAAAGAAGGGCATGGCCATGCCATAATGCCCTGTCCCTTCCATTGTAGCTGATGGGGAGGGATGAGTCCACGGATCTTGAAAGTAACTCATTCAGAATGACAACACTTGAAAAATACTATCCCTAGGTTGGTCGGGGGAAATCGATATAAGTTTGACATCGCTAGAAGGAGGCAGGTATTCAAAAGTACCCATCAATGGTGGGCACAAACCAACCCCTACTTTGACAATTTCAGGATGAGGGTTATCGATCATCGGGAACGTGGATGCCCTCAATTAAGGGTCAGGATAGGAGAAGGACAATTGATCAATAGTTACGATTCAACCCTTGTGTGGAAACAACAAGACCCGAAAAATTGCGGCAACCACTGCATGCATTTCATAGGTCCAACTCCTTCCTAACAGAAGGTTGTATTTGAGAGGTGCATCGACCACTTCATGTTTGATGCACACAGTCTTCCCTCCTAATTGCACGAGGAAAGAAGCGATGATTCCATGTGGTCTGTAAGAACGATCGTCGAAAGTAGTAAGCAGAGTAGGTGACAGAGACAAAACGGGTTGGCCAATGGCCTCTCAACACGCCAACGACATCACGCAAGTCGAGGCACCCTCATCAACCACCGTATGGAATACATTCTGAGTAAAAAATTTCATGGTGTAAGCCACTACTATCTGAAACCCCACGTGATAAGGGAGATGAGGTTTTAAGTTGGTCGTATTGAGAACGATCGTTCTCAGATTACAAGTCTCTGCAGATCCCAAGGTGTATAACAGAGCCTTTCTCTGTGAAGGGTATATCTAGAGGACCTCAAAAGAAGACATCATGCAAGGGGTTTGTGAAAAATCCTCCACCACAGAGTAGTTATGGGCGGCCCTTGCATTCGGATTATGAGAAGCTTTATTGAACGCCCCTTTCAGGATGCATGTCATTGTTTTGCTCATCGTCTTCTCAATCTGGAGAGGAACATATGGTTTTACAGCTTCTTTAACCTTTTCAGCAGATTCCAACATTGTATAATCATGTGCCCTGGTCTCTATATAAGCATCACCTTTCATCATGTAAACGTTTGTGGCCAAGGAATTACTAGAAGATATGGGGGTTCCCTGACTTCCACCATCTGCGCTCGAAGAGGCTTGAGTCATATTTTTCCCATGTTGAAATGGGTTCATTAGCACAAAACGTTGTTGTTTCACCAATAACTTCTAGGCCTCTGCAAGTTAAGGGCACAGGTGAGTCGGATGGTCCTCCATGCAAATGTTACACAGATACTTCGACTTTCTCTTCTCTCTATTCCCCCCACCAACATTGTTATTAGGTTACTTATCCCCTTTACCCTTCTTGTTTTTTTTTTTTTCTTCCCTTCATGTTTTTGGTTTGCCTTCGGATTCGTCAACTGCACACTATGTGAGTCTGAATTTTGGGTAGGGGGAACATCCGAAATGGAGGTCTGGCTAGTCGTTGTCTTCTATATCAACAATTGTTGAAATTGATTTGACACTTGATCAGTGGAATTCCCTTGTGTTGAACCAACTATACCATCGGCATGTGGCCTAGAATTTTGTTTGGCCTTTTCAAGGATGGACCATGGAGCATCTCGAAAAATCCCATAGAGTAAGCCAAACTGAGAGTAAATGAGTTCGAGTTGTTGCACTCTCATTATCGCCTCCTCCTTTGAAAACACTCCCGAAGTTCCAACATATTTGGATAAAACTGGCACCAAAGACTTCAGGAACCACTCTAGCAAGAAAGTCGGTGGGTCGTGTACCTTGATCAAGCTCTTTCGATGTCGTTATTATTGGATGCGATCCGAGATATGATTATCCTTAGTCTTCTCAAATTTGGCCAGCAATTCGGTGTCAACAACGTATCTCATTGGTAGTTGGAAATGGTTTAGGAAAACCATCGCCAAATTGCTAAAGTAAGAATATCTTGAGTGGTCGAGCTTAATGTACCATTACACAGAACCCTCGATAAGAGTGTGTTGAAATAGGCGCAACTGTATAGAGTTGTCTCACAACAAGTTTGACGAGCACCATAGGTATAAATTTGTTACGTGATCACTTGGGTCTTCGCCAGGATTTCCTTTGAATTTTGGAATATCTGAGGGAAACTTAGTCGGCATGGGGGGCCAACATGGATCATGACAAATCGAGTCATTAAGAAACCTTGACAAGTTTGGCAGATGTAATGTTTCCACAAATGGTATTTTGGGTTGGGTACTATGTCCAGGAAAAAGGGGACCTAGAGTTTGACTAGCACCAGGTTGCTAGGAAAATTTGGGTTGTTGGCCAGGGTTCTGGTAGACACCATGGCCTTGACCAACATATGTAAACTACATTTGTTGGGATATCATCAGATGATTCCCATAATTGGACAACGAGGGTTGGGAAGGGATTACTCCTTGCATTGTGTTCCAAAGATTCTGGAAGGGGTTTCCCCCAGCCGATCCGACAGGCATAGGTACTGAGCCTTGCCTGGGGTTCCATTGACCATGGAAGGAGTTACCCCCGACCGACATCTCTTGTGAGGGAACTAATCCCTGCCAAGGATTCCAGAGTCCTTGTGAGGAGAAAACTCTTGTACTTTCCCCCTGTGTAGGCATAGTACCCTGCACAGGATTCTGTTGTCCAAAACCAGCGTTTCCCTCACTCGAGATGGCAATTGATGAAAAATATTTATTACCAAATGCATCAAACAAAGAGAACAACATGGATCCCACTGGCGTGGTGTAAGAATAAGGTCCTAGACCACCTGCTCCAAACAAGTTGTAGTTCATACTCATTCTGACGGGTTGCTGGAAATCCCCGCTGAGCGAGGGGGGCAGAGGAGGTATATGACCCCCACTGTAGGGGATAGACTTATAGGAGGCTGAGGTTACCCCAATGGACCCTTGCAATGGATCATTTGAACTCCCTACCCCCAGACCCATGGTTTGTAAGGTGGAGTAGGAAAGGATAGAATTTGAATCGAATTTGGGCATCCCATATGAAAATGGAGGTCCCGTCACACTCTGCATAAATGGATTAGTACTCGTCACCGCTGATGGTATCAAACCATCGCCCGAGGTAGAGGGTCTCAAGACCATTGTGGTCCGGACCAGTGAAGGTGGGTTAGGAGGCAGAATACCTCCTGTGGTGGCAATCATTAAGGGAGTGTGAGGACTCCCATATGGATTAGTAGTGTTTTCTTTCATAGCTTCTTTTAAGACTATCTGACACTCTTAAGGTGTTACCCTTAGAGGGACAACTTGTACCAAGATTGGTGCCGACAAGTCAGTGATCGGAGGGTTAGTCAGCCCGAGAGATTCTGCTCCAAGGTCAGAGACAGTAGGTTCCTCTGGATTCGAGTAATATCCTCTCGAAGTTGGCTTGGGCACAGTTTCCTACGACTCGATCACTTCAAATGACCCTTTTTGGTCAAGTCTTCACTGTAACGGTGGTGGTGGTGGCTCCAATGTAACTAGCGATAGGCCCTAAAGCCTTCGCGACCGACAGAGCTCTTGATCTTCCACTTTGTGAAAAGATCAATGACACAATAAGGATTTAACGAGAATTTAAAACCAAACACACACTAGAAAATTTCCTATAAGATCAAACAAGCAAACCACTATCTAGTTGGAAGAACAATTACGACAGCCAACACTAGAAAAACTTATCGGTGCAAATGAAACTCGAAGACGGAAGCACACTACAGGTATACTCTACAAAGTGTGACCCGACATCTACCGTAGGTAGCGTGATATACCCCTACATTCACCTGTGTAAGTCCCTAGAATAAATAAAACTAAGTTTTCAGCTCGTAGGCAGTCACTAGGAAGGTACAATTGACAGTCGAGTGGACCACAATGAGTAGGATAACAAGTATGAAACCTACCAAGGGTATCAAAATAAATTGGTCTGGAAGGAAACTGAGGATCTCAAATGGATTCGAGGTCCACGAATATCTATAGGAAAATGCAAGAGATAGTATCCCACGAAAGATCCTCAATATGTGTTCCCCGCTACATTTAGTATGGCTTCGGAGGGGTTATCTTCATTGCCTTTCCTCACGCAACCTCATTTTTAGCCCCTATGTTAGAGGCGGGTCCCAGTTAACTTTCACGTCACTGGACTTTTAACACTCCCTAGCTCTGGCTCCGATGTTTGTTTAAAATCCTTGAAGAGTTTCCTCTCCAAACTAATTCAAGGCTCTAACCCTAAACTAGTTGATTGACCCTACAAACATAAAAGTCTAGTTAATTTTAAATTTAGCATTCATTTTTGGATTCTTTTAACTCAAAGGATATGGCAATGAAACTAGTGATGTTTATGAGAGATGAAAAGAGGAGAAATAAACGAAACTGTGAAAGAAAAATTACTTCTAGTGATAAATTAAAGATTTACAACTAGCTCTTTGTAACCAATTTTTTCATAACTAACTCTTTTCAAGATCTTTAAAAAGAATACCTAAAATGAAATTTCACTCGATTACGAGCTACTTAAGTTCTAAGAAATCAGTAAAGAACTTAAAAAATGAACTCTTTTTCCGTTCAAGATAACTAACTCCAACTACTTTACCAAACTAAGAATGAAAAATCTTTTCTCTTTTTTTTTTTTAAATGCTTCAAACATGAAAAACTTGAAATAAATATTTTTTATCTTTTCTTTAAAGCAAATTAAAGGGGGGAAATAAATACAAGACAAGACTTAAACTGACCTTTTTCCCACTACGGATCACAGGGAGTCACTAAAGACACCAAACAAGTTGATCAACAAACTCAAAGACTCGCCTAAAACCCTTTCATAAGTAAACACAAGAAATCTTTGAAAAGACAAGAAAACTAACATCTAACCCAAGCTATGACTGTAAAAATAGAGACACTGAACTCTATCAAGAAACCCTGAGAAGTAAAACCTCAATCAGGAAAGAGTTTGGCTGCCTCTTTTTCAAAAATAGTTTCTTGAAACAGGTATGCTATTGTTGTTTCAGCAGCCTACGTATGTACGTGGGTTGTTTACTAGATAGGGCATGTATGTATGCAGGCTAACCCACTGTATGGTGCGTACACCTCTATAATTCCTCAAAAAAGAAATAAAATTGACTGACTAACAGGGCAGGGAGAACTAGTATGGCACCTGCAGGTGACCAAAATCCCTTAAAAGACTCAGCAGACTCAATATAAACTTGAAAGGTACAAAAACCAATCAAACACCCAAAAAATCCCCTAAAACCCTAGAGGCTTCCCCAGTATGGTTTCCAGTTATGCTAGCGGGAAAAAAAAACCTTAAGACTACACTAGGGTTCAAAATGTAGGTAGATCACAACCGTCTAAAAGTCAACTACTTCTCTAACTACCCCAAACATACCCAAGACTCATACAAGAAAAATCAAAGATGAGAAGGATCGAGTAACTATACCTCTACTCTACGTTCGGTGATGATCCTCTCGTGTTTGAAAGCTTCGCTGACTACATGCCTCCTCCCAAGGCCGACCTACATTCAAAGATAGACAAACAAAAAGATACAAGCATGTAATTCATATACAAATAAGGGATAGATGTTAGAATATCAAAACATAAACCATTAAAAACATTCAATATGACATGATTTGGGACAAGAAAAGTACTTATTTTATTGATAACTCAATGATTACTTACAACCAAAGCCGACTACTGCTCCATGAACCTGGTCTGGGATCCTCTTCACCAAGCTCCAAGTGCACCTCTCTATGGCTTCTCTTCTTAACCTTCCGATCTCTTCGGGGAAGTGAATGGGTTTTGATGGAGGAAGAAGGGAAAATTGGGGAATTCTGAGGCAATTTTCACAAAAGGGATGCAATTACTTGGGGCAAGGAGGGGATGTGAAATGGGCAGAGTTTCACTGTTCTTTTGTGTAGATGTGGAATGAGACCCCAACACCTCCTTTTATATGACAAAAGGATGGTTATTTAGTTGGGTGACGGGCTGTAGGCGGTGGATTAGTTGGGAAACTACCCAATAGCCTATAATCTCAACGAATTCCTTGCAACTTTTGCAAGTATACGCGGGCTTTAGTGGTGCAACATGCATACGCATGCAGGTTGTAGTGGTGCAACAAGAATATGTACGTGGTCAGTATTGGTGCAGGGCACATACATCTTCAAAAAATGGGCTTTTTAGAAGAGAAACTCAATGATGGCTTGTCAAAAAATGCAAGTAATAGGGCCAAAGGCCAAGTATGCATATGTAGAGAAATTTA
The DNA here is from genome assembly GCA_000966675.3 of Picea glauca. Classification (NCBI taxonomy): domain Eukaryota; kingdom Viridiplantae; phylum Streptophyta; class Pinopsida; order Pinales; family Pinaceae; genus Picea; species Picea glauca. Next base: position 643,185 of record JZKD02S1798418.1, read on the forward strand.
GGGTTATAAAAATAGGGGATATGGTTTTCTCCACCTTGACAAATACATCGCTGACTGTTGCCAAATTGCAGGTATCTCTAAATAATGTCCAATATCAATTGAAGATGGAAAATATATCCTCATTGGCCAAAGATAATAAGATCAAATCCCTAGAAGAGTTAGTGTTAAAGATTGGATATGATCCATAAAATGTCAAGGAAGATGAAGAATTACTAAAGAAGAAAAATGTTGATATAGCCTCCTTGAGAAATCAACTGAAACTTCGAGCCACTAAGGATTCAAAATAAAAAGAAATGGATGAAGGCGAAGGCCACATAGAGGAGATGCTAAAGTTGATAATGGAGCAGAATGCACAGATAAAAGAGATGGAGGTTGATTTAGATAAATTGGTCAAAGAGAAAGAACATAGTGTGCAGATGGTTGTTATCCCACTGGATGCAGTTCCTCTCACACGAGTTAGTACAGCAACAACAACCACAATAGTAGAGATTCCATCATCTATCCCAGTGAAAGTTCCATATGATTTTGAAAAGAAGGTAAAGTCCATGGAAGATATGTCCCTTCAAGGGGAGGAAATCATAAAATTGCAAGAAGAGGTGAAAATCCTCCAAGACACTGTCATGGCCAAGAAATTATCTGAAGTCGAGGAAAATATCTAGATGGACATCAAAAAATACATGGTAGAGATATGGCCCTTCATACAAATTATCTTTGAACAACATGAGCTGGTACAAAAGGCCAAAGAAGCAATTAAAAAGATCAAGGAAGAGCTAGGAGAAAACCCTATAGAGGCCACTGAGCTCATCATGTTCCTCAAATATAAGAACAAGCAGGAGTTGGAAGCATTGGAGATTGAATATAGAATAGAAACCATCCTTGAGGTCAAGAAGGTCTTGACCAAGAAAGGGTTGATGATGCAACTAGAGGAGAAAGCTCAGTTAATGGACATTAGAGTGCAAATATTCTTCGACAAAATTGAAATACTTCACAAGAATGGCCTCCCTTGGATGTTGGGTATGTGTTATATTCTTTGCACGAGTAGTAGTGTCTGAGCACCTGTTCCGAGTGCGCAGGGGGGTAAGAGGGGGGGTGTAGGGGGGCAGAGCCCCCCATGCATGGGTTCGGGGGCAGCGCCCCCGAAATTTTTTTTTTGGGCCGACATATTTTCGCTGGTTTCAGGCCGACATATTATCGCCGGGCCGACATATTTCCGGGACCACATGATATTAGGTGGTTTTCAGCACATGGTTTTTGCCGATGGTTTTCTATTTCCGGTTAAGGAATTAGGGTTTT
>JZKD02S1798418.1:644487-654504 GCA_000966675.3 Picea glauca
TGGCTCCTATATGTATATTGTATTGTAAACAATGTAACACAATGTGTATCAATATAATATATGTTGGTTTTCCCGGTTTGGGTTTCCAAGTGAAAAATCTCTGTGTAATGTTTGTGTTTGCCATTGTATCTTTTCTGTTCTTTTCTGAATATCAATTTGCAGAAGATATTGTACAAGGTTATAATTTACACTGGACTGCTGGTAATAAATGATAAGATTATCACTCTGCCAGACTACAAGAAGAAGATCAATACAGTAGCAAAGGATGGTTCCAAATTTGTAGGCATTTAGGGAAGCATTACTCGCAAGGATTTCCTAGAAACATTACAGTTGGACCTGAGCATCTAACATGAGATAAAACACATTTTCATCACAAAGCCCAATTTTTCTAAGTACACTGAGATGGATGAGATATATACAAAGTTACTCAAGGTTTCCATCCCTAGTAAAAAGATATGGGAAGATTTTTGTTCTTTACTTGAGTAAAAGTGATGTGGAGTTTCGAGTCAGCATGGAGCAGACAGTCAAGTCAAAGATTATGAGTCAAAAACTACTTCCACAAAATGAGCACCAAGGCTCCGAATAGATCAACAACATTCCTATATTTTGTAATTTTAGATCTAGCTAGTTATATTTTTTCTCCATAATATCCTAGTCATTTATGACAGGATCAGATGTAAACTAATGTATAAATACTTCTTCCTTTGAAGTATTGATAGTTGATTTTTGCACCTATCGAGCTATTTGTGTAATCTTTTCAAAAGGATCTACCAGTAATAAAATAGGCCAATTTGCAGGATTCTTGTGTAAAATTGTTGGTGATGTTCTCTTTCTCTGTTAAATGTCTTTATATTCTCTGTAATCACTTATGTTTTTTAGATTCTAATCATTAAAAGGAAGTCAATAAAACATAATTTATCTTTCATACTTTGTCTCTGGTATTTTAATGGTCTATATGTTATTCATCTGATAGTAAGTAAGGAAATTCTTAACTGCTTCTTTTCTTGGTTGACTTTCTCACATTTTCTGTCTAATCCACCTCATTTAATCTTAATAGATCCAATAATTTTATTGTCTTTCCCTGTGAAGAAACCTCATAAAAAGATGCATCTAATTCTGATCTTTAATATTGACCCCATATCCCAATGGAAGTTTAATGCATTTCTTCAGCCAATTTTCATAAACAAACAAACATATACAAACTATCTTAACTAGCCTAATATCTAAAACCTAAACAAATCTAAATCATACATAGAGATCCCTCTCTGAAGCTGGCAGGGCTAGATCCTAGTTTCAAAAGTGGTTTTGATAAGTTACCTCTGTCAATTTCTTCTACCCTTGACAACCTATGGGAATTACAGAGTGTTAACATTGTCAATGAAGAAAGGCTCTAGTTTATCGCTTGTTTCTCATAAGGACAAAATAATCTGGTAAGAAGTTTTCTAAGGCTCTCTACAATTCTTGCTTTACGCATTGTTACCTATGTGTGTTTTTCTTTTTAATTAACTCTAGGACCAGTGTGTTCCCCAATCTAATGCTATGTTAAACTCAGTGGAACAGGTTGGAAACAGTTAACATATCGATGTTATCATCGTGAAGGGAATACGACTTAGTATCCTGCTTGCAAGTTAAGTAAGTCAGTGTGTCCAAGTCCCATGGTTTTTTTTATCTCTTTTTTCCTTATAGGAATTCACCCTCTATTTAATTGAGTTTGGTTATCTTATTAACAATGTGCATAACTTATTTGTGTGCAGGGCGTCCCAAGGTTGTTCACTAAATGGGAAAGCATTTCCCTTCTAAACCATCACAAAGATACCCATCTCTTTACCAATCCGCATGGGTTACTTCTTCAAGATTTACCAGGTAAGACTACCTTTATGTTTGGATTTTGTTTTAATTAAAACATTTTTCTTCAAAATTTTAAGCTTTTGGTTCTAATTGACCTCACGGTTTCCTATTACAAAGATAGAGGAATAGACTCCTAACATTTAAGGAAGACCTAGGGTTACGACCTCCTATGTTCTTACCGTCAACTAGAGAAAAGGTAAACTATGTACTTCTACAGACTCAGGTAGGTCGTCGGTCTCCCAACCTGGGTATGAAGTTTATTACCCAACTTTTGGATATCAAACCATACCCATAAGAGTCACATGTCTATTCCCATATGCATGATTGTCTTTTAAAACTTGTAACACAGACTCGGTATCATAGGGTAAGGTTCAACTCCACATGTGGGGTTTGTAACCATTTAAATTTCATATAAATTTTATAGTCTATAACATCATGTCGTTTACTCTAGAAGATCGTTATTCTAATTATAACGACTTGAATGAGCTTTCTTTTATTAGAAAAGAATAAACAATAACTATGAACATAATGACTATGTCTAGATAGCTTAACATGATTGATAGTCTATGAAAAACAATCCATATGCATATAATTTTCATATTCTCAATACAACAAGAAATATTATATTTGTTCCAAAAGAAACTTATAATAATTATTCTACAAGGCTATTGAAGTCTTTCTCTATATACTCATTATTATCAATAATATTTAGTTGTGAGACATTGCATGTCTAGGATTTCATATCATATCTCAGGTTTACTTATGTTAAGCTATTTCTTGGTTATTATGAATGATAAAAATAATAACATATGAATATTTCAGTTCCTTATGCAAAGAATGATCTAGTTAGAAATTCTTTGATTATCTCTTATTTAAGATTTCTTTGGAGATACTAATACTAATGAATATCTTTGTTTATTTCCACTTCCTCATCAAATTCTTGAGCAATGTATTACTATAACAATATAAATTAGCATTCAACCAGAACCATCAACATTTATTCTAATAATTCTAAAGAAATAAAGTATTAAAGATAGATACAGATATCTGAACCACAAGTTTTATTAGGACAAACTGAGGAGATAATACAACTCCTCCCAACCATAGACTAGAGAAGCCATAATATGCTAGCTCTGGTCACCCTAGAGACAAACACTTTATTCCATAGGAAAATGAGAATATCAATAAGCTTCTCCAAGTTATTTCCATAACTTGGCTCTTTCTCAGAACCACCAAGCTCTAACACTACAGAAGTACTCAACAACGTCTTGTTTACACCATACTTGTTCCTTCTCCCTTGTTTTACCAAGTTGAGAATAATAGAATGCATGGGTCTTTTTCTTTCTTTTTCTAGCTATCCTTCTCCCTAACTCTTGGGAGTCTTGGCCTAACTATTTGGTAGCTTGTTTCCTAACCTCCCACATTCTTGGTGTAGGTTCACACTTGTCCTCATGGACAAAAATCACTTTTACCCTGGTGGTTTCTATCCTCTTTTCACTTTTCCCATGGAGTAAAGTATTTGTCTTTTCATAGTTGGGTTCTCTCATCATTTTATCTCAAGTAATTTTAAATAAAATAATATTTAAAAATAATATTTACATAAATGTTTTTCACCATCAATTACTTATGGTGATAAAAAATGTTAATCAAAGTTTTTCCCAAAGTCATAATTCAATAATCACAACCACATAAATTTACTCAAATATTTAATTTGGAGGGATGTTACAATTTACCAAGCCAGTAATCCATTATCCAGGTTCAACCAAAGATCCTCATCCACGTGCCTGACAAATTGAACACAAAACTTTGCATGAAATAAGGACTAACATACCTCATGATGATAATGGTTTACCAACTCTCATACTCTAGGTTGCTTGGATGCGATAAGCCTTGGTTCACCTGTAGTTATAATGGTGAACGAGGGGGGCTACTGGGTTGCCATATGTGGGCATGTTAATCATAATCATGGTTGGGATCATGTTTTTCATTGTGATTCATGAGACATGATCTCCTCTAGTTACCACTAGGCATGGGGGGCTAACACCTTTCAAAAAATCTATTTTTGATGTTACTTTTTTATATGCTACACAAATTCATCATTGATGAAACTGTAGAAACATATAAAGTAAAGTATGCATATTCCAAATATATAATTACAAAAAGAATAATATTGTTTACTATTTTTAATATATTTTTGTCTTGACATATATCATAATCCTAAAATACATACCTCTTTTATTTTGTCTATAACTTTTTATCCTCTTAACCATTTTTAAAATAAGTCATATGCTACACTAGAATAGATTGAAATCTACAATCTAAAACTAAATAAATAAATGTTTAAAGATAATGTTAATACCTTTGCACCCTACACTGACCACGAGGCCTTGTAATTTCAATGATATAATGACTTTCATCATTTAAAAAAAATATAAATTAATATTATAAATTTTGAAAAAATACACCGCACTAGAACAATGTGTTCTCTGCAATTATACAAAAAAAATTAAGAAAATTTCATCGTTAAGGTACTCAACACCTACATTAATGGAAACATGTGCATTATATCTTTCTTGAAAAATAACATATTATTGTTAAGAAACTCAAATTTCACATAGTTATACACAAATTCTATAAATAAAAATTATAAATTTGGGAAGCTAATTTAATTTCCCACATTTCATATTTTTACACCATATTCAAATTCATTGTAAAAGTTCCTTAAATAATCCCTTGAAGTTAACATATTGTTTTTTTTTCATGTTTGAATTGCCACTAATGTGTCATGAGATATCGTCATTAACTTGTACCCACCCATATAGATTTGCCTTGTCTCTTATGGTTTGGTTATTTCATCTATTTTCTAGCATGCTTCAAGTTGTTTTAGGGTTCACCCCCTCTTTATGTATGACCTCCCTCCCTCTTACCACAAGTTTAAACTTGGCCATGCCCAATTTTGCTTCTGTAAATGATAGGCTATGTAGCATAGTAATTGTCCACGTAAGCAAGAAAGGTTATTGGAGTAGTAATAGTATTAGGAAAAATATTGATATGGGAGAGAATCAAGAGTTCCCATTCTAGATTTCAAGAATACCATTTGTGCATAGATATGAAACAATTCATTTCCCCAATTGGTGAAAATTGAAGCTGATAGGTTCCTTTTGGCTCACACGTGTTTCATATACATTTATTTTGTCTTTATTGTGGACTAGGAGGTGACATGGACTTCACACGGTAGATCCACATGGAAACAACATAGACATCACATATTTGGTAAACACCAATATTGATTGATGTTCTTGACAAACTATCATCACTCCCTCTTATTCTTAATCCAACAACTCATCACTACATCTCTCAAAATATTGGAATGTAGAAAAATTAGATGGAAACTGGTGAAAGATGCTCAAAACATTTTTGAAATTGTTCATACATTATCAATTTCAAGTAATCCAATAGCTATCAAGGCTTCTCAAGTGACACCACTCACCTTAAACTATTGACATAATTAATGCCTCAAATTGAAATATCTAATTCACTACTTATTAATTTTCACAAACCATTTACTATGGTGATATCCACATTTGTCTTGATGTCTTGTTTGTCAAACTAAACTTGTTTCTTTTTCAAATCCCTCTTCACTTTGCAACCTCAATTTTTTTTCTTCATATGTGTCTATTTAAAAATGTTTTTTTTATGTGAACCACACAAGCACCTCCTATCATTGCATATGAGTAATTTTCACTCATGAATGGTACAGAAGAAAAGGATTTCCATTAATGCTTAACCATCTCAAAGATCATTTCAATATAGTATTCATGAACTCTATCCAATGGATCCTTTATTAATTATCCATAAATCGTCCAAAACACTTCTCTTATCTACAAACAACATACCCTCTTTACTTAGACATTCTTTTTCTTCTGCTTTAAAGGTATGCTAGTTTTTATTACACCTTAAAAACACATCCACCAAAAAAAAATAACATAAGTTCACCTTCAATCCAATGTAGTGAGCCAAGCAATGAGAAATAAAGATCCTTCTCCATAAAGCAAATCTTAGTCATCAAATCTAAGATGTTAATTCAAATATATGATAATTCAAATATGTGTGGCAATTTTATATTTTGTTTTTATACCTATTTCTTAACTACGATGTTCAAAAGCAACAACCTATAATCATGAATGAAAGTTGTATCCATCATTTTTCATTTCTAAAGTGAGGTTGTCTATAAAACCAATCATATGCTTTTTATTATAAATAAAACAGTTTTTTTATTAATAAAAATATTTTTTTATTAATTTAAAAAAAATATTTTTTATTTAAATTTTAATATAATTTACATAAATAATTTTGTTTCTTCGATTTTACATCGACTGTAACCATTGTAAATATTAAAAGTTATACTTCTCAATTTTAAAGTTTAAACTTACATTGTTTTTACGTTGAAAAGTTAAATGAATGAGTTAAACGAGAAATACCAAAGCTAAAGGAGTGAAGCTAAAAGACAAAATAGCTTCATGTTAACTATAGATATACAATATAAAGTGACCTAGGAAAGCAAAATCGATTCCATATGTCTAAAAAGACAGTTACTCCCTATACTTTACATAATTTCAATACGATGCGAATTGGAGTAATTTTTGGAATTTTGGTGATTATTGATTAAGGATATTTAAGTTGTCAAAATCACTTTAGCTTCGAATTTAAATCATATCAATTTTTAATATGACTGAATTTTATGTCAAAATCACTTTAGCTTCGAATTTAAACCACATCCATTTTTAATATGATTGAATTTTTTGTTACGGCAAATTGAAAACAGATATATCAGAAAATAATTTATCGATACACAAGTGATTTTTTTCTGCTAACTTCTTTTTAATAGCGATTTTAATAGCGATTTTAAGCTTCATTTAATAGCAATGTTAAGCTTCATCTTTTAATTTATATTAAGTAATGATTTATAAATAAAATCTTGGATTTAACTTTTTTGTGAACTAAAATTTTTAATATATACAACAAAATTAATATAAAAAAACTTAAAACCTTTAAAAATATGAAATAAAGGTTTTATTTTTTAAATATCAAAAATATAAAAAAACCTTAAAACTTAAAACCTTTATTTCTTATTTATATATTTAAAATCTTTATTTCTTAAAAATTTGATATTTGATATTGATTATATACAACAAAATGTGTTTCAGTGAAGTAAGGTATGTATATTTTTTTTAGATTTTATTAGTCAAATAGTTGAGTTGAGAAAATCACTTATCTCATAAACAAAGAAATCTTAAACAAATTCAATATTTAGCTTTGTGGTAAATTTAAAAATAAACTATTAATATTATTGATTTATTTAAATTCACAATTACTTTTAAATTTGAATATGTAAAAATATGTTTTCTCAATCTCACATCTACATTTTAAATTTTCCTACACAATTTTTTTACATTCAAAAAATACCATCAAATCCGATCTTGAAACCATAATGGTTTCAACCCCCTCTGAAAAGTCAAAATTCAGAGTAGAGATTTCTAAAAAAAATTATCATCCATAAATCCCTTCATTTTACATGTAATATTTTCACCAGAAAAATAGGCGCCAAAATTCACCAATACTTCTCCATATTGTAGATGGTAAACCCTTCATTTTACATGGTAATATTTTCACCAGAAAAATAGGTGCCGAAATTCACCAATACTTCTCCATATTGTAGATGGTAAACCCTTCATTTTACATGGTAATATTTTCACTAGAAAAATAGGTGCCGAAATTTACCAATACTTCTCCATGTTGTAGATGGTAAAGATGCTAAACAACAACCCTAAGGACACAAGGCAAAGACTGAGATAATATATAAAAAACATAACACAATAATGCATCTTTTACTATGAAGAGCAAGCAGCATAAAAACAGAAGGCCGGGCTACCGTACGAGAGAAAGTTCAACATCCTCACAGAAGTCCAGGCGTCTGGTTTCACAGTAGAAACTTTTATACTTGTTCGGCCAATACGTGAGCCAGATGCTACCTGCTATTTCCCACATCAATGTCTTCCCTTCCATCTCCGGCTTCATCTTCCAGCTGATGCATTTCGAGTACTCATCTCTGGCAAACACGACCCCGCCCTGCTTGGTAAAAGGCCTGAGAGCAGAAGAATACCTGTCCTTAAACCACACCTTGGGCTGCAACATTTCCATCATGGACGGCCTCGACGCCGCAACCTCTTTACGAGATTGGCTGTCGTACAGTACCCAATCGTAGTCCCCTTGGTTGCCCCTCACAGACTGCTCCATCTTCCATGGCTTCAAGCTCGTGGTGAACCCCTCCGTGGTCGTAACAGTCAGCCCGTATTTTCCCGGCACCTCAAACCCGCTCTCGACGCCCGTCTCGTTCGAGATCTCGTACGATGGGTTATTCGACGACAGGCTCAGCGAGATGGACATTACGTTCGATTCCTGCCGGGGGGCGACCCGGACAGAAATCCGGGATGGAAAATGTTTTTCCTCGGCGACGCCGTGGCCCTCCAAGACAGACTCGGCTGCCAGCGGAACAACGTCGCATCTAACGTTGTCCACGGCCACCTGAACCTCGATCCAGTCGGGGGTGAAAAACAGGGCGTAGCTCATCTGCAGGACGGCCTCGAGATGCAGGTAGCGGAGCGCAAAGAGAAGGCGGTCGTCTTTCGGGACCGTGCTCGGGTGCTTGTCATGGGCTTTCATGGCGGGCACCGGTGCGTAGACACGGACCTTCCAGAGCCCCTTGGCGCAGTGGCTGTACGAATGGTAAAGCGGGCTACGGATGCTTTTCTCCCATGCCGAATTCTTGAGCGGCTCGTCCGCGAGCATGGCGTCGAACATGCGGTTGGTGAGGGCGAGCGCCATGGATCTCATCATTCGCTCCTCAATATTGCTCCCCACTGCCTCTAGCATCTGCTTGCAAGAGGAGCCGCCGCCGCCGCCGCCGCCGCCTCTGTGGCTGAGATGAAAGCTCTCTAATTCTCTTTCCAGCACTTCTAAACACCGCGGCCGGATCTCGGCCGGTGCCTCGTACACGCAGACGCAGAGCGCCATGCAGAGGAACGCGGAGTTGAACATCCCCTTGAAACGCTTCAAATCTGACAGTACTACTTTGGCGTCTATGCGGGATTCGATCCGGCGCATGGGCTTTTCTTGTGGGCCGTAATGCAAGATGCCATCGATGAAGCTGAGGAAAAGACTGTACATCGCCTTCTGGTCGCGATCGCCATGGACGAGCTCCAACGCCTCCAACGTCCACAGGGAAATTGGAAACGGGAAATCTGCGAGTAGCGAGAGATTGAAACTCCGCGAGGAGGAGCTGGTTTTAGCTGAAAGGAGTAGGGGTACCTGCGAGCCGTTGCAAAGCTTGAGAGACATACCGTCGCTCTTCCATTCTGAGGGCGGCGGAAGAGCGGCGATCCAGTCCCAGACATCCGGGAATCCCACGGATGGCTGACCAGAGTAATTAGGCATGATGATTATGGAGATATTTGGAGACCTGCTACTGCCCTATTTCTATAGACGAAATCATGAGACTGTACAGCCGAAAAGAGATTCGATAAAACGGAATAGAATAGCGTGGGGATTAAGCCACCATAACCATCAAACTCTGGATGTATGCATAAAGGCTTCTTGGGTAATTCTGAGACTTAAAGCAGATTCCTCTTTCTCAGATTATCCAAAACACATGTTGATATTACCATATTCTGTCTTAATGCTGAGCTGTTTTAAGATCAGAAAGAATAGTTAGACGACGATCACACATTATACATATCCATCCATTTCTTCATTAAGAATAGTATATCCATTAATTCATGATTAAGCAATTCAATTTTTTTATTAATATATATAGTTTTTAATTTTGATATAAATATTAATCAATTAAAAATTATATAATAATAATAATTATTATATAGGTTAAAGATGATTACTAAGCAAGATATCAAATTGGTGTATGAGACTCTCTTGTTTGTGAAATAAATGACCTTTTAAGGTATCCAATTGCATATTTATTTGTATATTTATTAATATTTTTTTTTTTCAAGTCATAATTTAAGACTTGTGAAAATTGATAATTAGTTTGTGAATTGTTCTTTAGGAAATTTGTTTTTATTAATTGATATCTTATGACACATTAATGCAGACATG
>JZKD02S1798419.1:25393-35432 GCA_000966675.3 Picea glauca
CAGGATAAATGCTGTGTCTATTGTGGATGTGTATTTCTCAGTGATCTTGTTCTTATTATGCTCTTATCTTATGAAATGCAAAGAACTATAATAATGGCATAAACATTAACAAGATACTCTCTTCCCAAGTCGGGCATGCCCATGCTCAGGAGGTATGTAAGCATGGCCGCCAAATCAAGTACACTACGGATCCATGAGTAATGAAAGAATAACTGATGTCAATGGCCATGGAAAATATGCACAGTGGATCCATGTGATGTATAAAAGTAGCAATCATAGCCACGAGAAAAATACACAGTGGATCCATGCAAATGTAGATCATAGCCATGAATGGATACACAATGGAGCTATGTCTCATAATCAAAAAGAGGATATCTGGAGTCAATGGAGTGAACAAACTGATCCTTTGCAAGTACCAATGTCAAAGAAGGTGGTACAATCAATAAAACTCAGGTAGGAGCACAAAAAAGGTGATGCTCGTACTTTCCTCGAGGTCTTCAAACAACCCGTCGTGGTACGAGTCTACACCATGCGAAAACCTCGCGAAACTCTTTAAATGAGGCGGTGTAACTACAGATCTCTTCAGGGGAACAATCCGCATCGATGAGCACATTTACGACGACGTTGGGATCATTTGATATGTTGATAGGTATCGTTTCCGAAATATTGGCCATGTTCCCTTCAACGTAAACACCATGCTTTACTAAAGGGTTCACGGTCCTATCAACATTGTCGTTCACGTGTAAATGGAACTCTCCTCTTTCAATGTGATCCATCTCCGGAAGGAAATAAGATCGATGATGTAAGTCATCCCAAGGCCTCTTTGGACCCGTCATTGCCTCTAGAATAGCCTCATCAAAGGGAAGTACCATCTCAAGACAATCAGAAGAATGAGAAGAGTTAACCACCCAAATGTGTGTTGGAAGATCATCAACTTCCTTCGTCTGAAGAGGAGTTGGATCTAAGTCCGTTGTACTATTTTGGATCCTTGGATTTGGATATTCACTACTAATTTTTGGATTTTTGCTACAGATTTGATACATTGGGGGTTTCTGACTCAGTTTCTGAGGTTTCTGGATGCGTTTGATTGGTTTTATAATCTCATGCGAAGCATGCATAATATTTTGGATCCATAATCAAACTCATTGTATTTATGAATCAACAACAAATGACAATATAATGAAATATTGAAACAAAGCTCAAAAACTCTTCAATTAAATCTTCACAGAGATAGATCTAGTCTATAGTACAAAGAAAGTCAAGTAGAATACCGATCTATAACATGCGACAGTAGATCCATAACATGCAAGTCGAATCTTCTACATGCATGGAAGAAAACGTTGCATGCACTCCAGAGTATGATGCCGAACTGCTGGATCTGACTGGAAACTAAGAACTGATAGCAATACTCCTCGGAATTTGATGGGATTTGTCTCAAACGGGTCACCCCTCTCCCTAGATGACTCACTCTGGCTCAAGAGTGAGTCACTAGCCTCTGGGAGCGTGCTGCTGCACTGTCGGATCTCTAAATCAATTGCTAGGATACTCCATGCACTGGCTACTGATGAAAATGACATTCCATGAGAAATAACTGTTGGAAAATGATGGGATTTGTCCCAATGGAAGCGCCCTAGATCCCTCTCAAATGGGTTTCAAGGGTTTAGGTTCACCCTGCTTCCCCAACCCTAGCAATCTATTTGTGTGGTCAATCCTCCTCCAAACCCTCACGCTACCAAGATAAATCCATGCTATATCTCTGATCTGAATCTGCCTGAATCCTGAGCCTGTAACTGATGCAAATCCTTGAGGAAGGATCTAATCATGTACTCTAAAGTCTGATGAAGAATCTGGGTGATTCTTCAGATGGATTAGGGTGTGTCTTTCATCATCGAAATCGATCAAAGGTGGTGGTTTCCTCCAGAAATCCACAAAACATCAAAAAGTTGCTTGACTTCTCCTCTGGTTGCCAATTCTCAATAATAATGGAATTAGGTCGCTTTTCCTCCTTTATACTCAACCCTCATCTAATTCCACGTTCACTTTAATTAATTAAGTGACTTTTCCTAAGTTTTATCTTTAATAATCACTTAAGTCACTTAAAACACCTTTTTCTCCTTTTTACTAGCTAATGTCACTTTCACTTTAGACTTTTGGTTAAATGACATCAAATAAATGGGTTATTCCCTTTTTTTCTCTCGACTGTAGTCTACGGGAACATATAGACTACTAAGTCGCTCCCTACTGGAGTCAACATCAGGAAAGGGACATTACAGTCCTCCCTTCCCAAGATTGCTTGTCTTCAAGCAACATCAAGCTAGGGTGCTCTAGGATCTGAGCTCCTTCCCATGTGGCGTCCTCAACTAGTAGTCCCCTCCATTTGACTAAGCACTCCCTGATGATCCGACTCCTCAATCTTTGCTCCCCGTGCTCCAAGACCTCCTCTAGCACCAAATCCAATTGGCCCTCCTCATCCAATGGTGGCAAATCCTCAAAAGTGGTAATATGTTGTCCCACTGCATTTTTGAGGCAAGAAACATGGAACACATTATGGATCTTGCTTCCTTTTGGTAGCTCTAACTCATAAGCCACTTCGCCCACCCTCCTGGTGATCCTGTATGGTCCATAAAATCAAGGTTTAAGCTTTTATTCTTTGCTTCTCTTCAAGGAAGACTGTTTGTACACCTGCAACCTCAAGAATACTAAGTCTCCCACTTCAAAACTACGCTCTACCCGATGTCTGTCTACATATAGTTTTTGTTGGTTCTGTGCTGCTTGTAAATTCTCTTTCAAGATTTTGATGATCTCCTGACTCTCCTCTATCCAATCCTTGGCTCTAGGGGCCCTGCTATCCCCAAATATAGCCTCTATGAAGGATGGTGCATTGTACCCGTACAAGGCCTTGAATGGTGTCATCCCAATGGACATATGATGTGTTGTGTTGTAGCAATGTTCGCCCATGTGGAGCCACTTCACCCATGTTCGTTGTTGTCCCCCTATATAGTTCCTCGAATACCCCTCCACCCATTTGTTTACTATCTCTGTCTGCCCGTCTGTCTGTGGGTGGTAACTAGTGCTCATGGTCAACTTTATGCCCACCAACCGAAACAACTCCTGCCATAATGCACTGATGAAGCGTCCATCTCTGTCACTAACTATATGCTTTGGCAAGCCATGAAGTCTGAAAATCTCTCTGAAGAATAACTCTGCAACTTGGTTTGCTTTGTACTTTGTGGGAATTGCAAATAAATGTGCAAACTTGGTCAGTCTGTCGACCACAATCAATATACAGTCTCTACCCTGCACCTTAGGTAGCCCTGTGATGAAGTCCATGGAAATGCTCTCCAATTTATGCTCTGGAATGGGTAGAGGTTGAAGTAACCCTCCACGGTGTGTCTACTCTGACTTGTTCTGCTGGCAAGTCACACACTCTTGGATGCGTTTCAACACATCGTCCTTAACACCCTTCCATGAGAATCTCTCCCTGACTTGTCTATATGTTTTGAAATATCCCTAGTGTCTTGTTAATGGTGAATCATGAACTGCTATTAGAATCTTTCTCTTGAGTTCGGATTCTAGGACTAAGTAGATTCGGGCCTTATAGAAGATGACCTCATCTAATACTTTGTACCTCTCATCCAAAACTTTCCCATCCAACACCTCACGGGAGAATTTATTTTTTGAGTATTCCACTAATAAATGAGCCTTCCAGTCTGTAGATATATCCATCAATGAGAAAATCGTTGGTCTCCTGAATAAGGCATCTACTACAATGTTTTTCTTGCCTTTTACATATTCAATGTCAAATTCAAAGGCTTGGACCTTCGTGACCCATTTCTGTTGTCTCTCACTAAGGTCTTTTTTTTCTAAGAAATACTTTAAGCTGTTATGATATGTTTTTACCACAAATTTGTTGCCTACTAAATATTGTCTGAATTTGGTTAAGGCATGCATGATAGCTAGCATTTCCTTATCGTAGATGGAATAGAGTCTTTCTGGCTCCCTGAGCTTCCTTCTATCGAAGGCTATGGGGTGGCCTCCCTACATAAATATTGCTCCAATTACCTCCCCTGATGTGTCACATTCTAATATAAATGGTTGTGTGTAGTCGAGAAGTGCCAACACTGGGCACATGTTCATCACTTCCTTCATCTTTTCAAAAGTCTTTTGCGATTCTTTTATCCAGTTGAAAGCCCCCTTCTTAGTTAAGTCTGTGAGCAGTTCCCCCAACAATGAAAACCCCTTCACAAATCTCATGTAGTAACTGCATAACCCAAAGAACCCTTTTAACTCTGTGATGTTCCTGGGTGTTGGCCAATCCAAAATGGCCCTGATCTTCTCCTAGTGTACCTGCATCCCCTGCTCGCTGATGATGTGGCCTAGGTACAAAAGTTCTCTCATACCAAATTCATATTTGGATTCTTTGGCATAAAGCGATTTAGATTGTATGATGCTCAGTACCTCATCTAAGTGCTTCAGATGTTCTTCCCAAGTCTTGTTGTATATCAAGATGTCATCGAAGAAGACCAAAAGATACTTCCGCAACTGATCTTTGAAAATATGGTTCATGCAAGATTGGAAGGTTGCTGGTGCGTTGGTCAACCCGAAGGACATGACCAAAAACACGAAATGCCCAAAGTGGCACCTAAAAGCTGTCTTCTTAAAATCTTACTCCCTGATGTGAATCTGATGGCAGCCTGAGTGAAGATCTATCTTTGAAAAGTAGACTGCCCCATGTAATTTATCAATCAACTCATCTATGCATGGAATGGGGTGTCTATTTTTTATTGTTCTCTTGTTGAGCGCACGATAGTCTATGCACATCCTCAAAGTGCCATCCTTCTTCATGACCAGTACCACGGAAGAAGCAAATGGACTAGTACTAGGCTTGATGTGTCCCATCTCAAGAAATTCCTTGATTTCTTTTTCGATCTCATCCTTGAATCTCCTAGGATGCATGTATGGTGCGATGATCATTGGTGTCACACCCTCCTCCATCTCAATCACGTGCTCAAATCCTCTTTCGAGCGATCGCCTTGGGTGTATTGGTCCAAATACCGGCTCATACTAACTCAGTAATGCCCTGATCTCTGTTTGATACTTCTATCTACCGTTTGATTCTTTCTTTGTGATAATCAAGCATTCGACCACATACACGACATCCCCGTGTCTGAAAATCCTCTCCATCCCCTTTGCCAACACTGCCCTGGGTACTCCTGTAGACATGCCCCTCAATACCACCTTTGTATCGTTCGCATCTTTGAAGCTCATCGTCAAGGTATGATAATTGGTACTAATATTGCCCAATGAGTACAACCACTGAATGCCCAATACCACACCAGTCTCTGATAAGTCAACTACATAAAAGGTGTCTGTCATGGTGTAGTTACCTAGTTTAACTTCCATATCTAATACCCTGTCTAAACATGTCATGGTGTATCCATTTGCCACTGCTACAGTGAAACCCTCAAACTCCTCCATCTGCAATCCTCTCCTGGCTACTAATGCTGCGTCAACAAAATTATGTGTTTCCCCACCATCTACTAGTGATGTGACACGTTGTCCCTGGATGAGTCCTTTGAGCCTAATGGTATCATATCTAGGTACTCCTAAAAGGGTCACTATGACTCCACCCTTCCCTAGTACTTGTGGTTTTGTCTTCTCACATGACTATGGTCCTACCCGTGGTTGTGGTTTCTCTGGAAGTTGTCCCTCCTCATGTGCATACTCCTCCTCTGAACTAGAAGAATCAATGTCTGGTGTTGGTCTGATCTCCTCCTCCTCCTCAATGTAATGGATCTACCCCTTGCCCATGCACCTGTGTCCTAAGACCCACGACTCCCTGCAAGTGAAACACAACTTCTTCCTCATAAGCTCCTGGCTGGTCTCATCATCAAGTTTTTCTTTAACCTTCCATTCCTTTTGAGGGGTTTTCTGATCCTTGTCCTTATGTGGAACAAAGGGTTTTGAAAAGGTTCTTGGTTTTTGCACTGAGTCTCCCATATCTCTAGTGCGCAGAATGGCATCCTGTAGGGTGCGAGGTTTGAAGGCCTTCACCCAACCTCTCAATGGTTCGGTCAACCCTTCTATAAAGAGCATCACCATTCTATGTTCGGATATGTCAGTCATAGCTACGACCTTTCTCTGGAAATTTGCAATGAAGGACTCAGTTGATCCGGTCTGTCGCAACTGTGTCAAGTCTTTGAAGTGAAATTTTTTATCCCTCCGATCAAATCTCTCCATCAATCTCTCAGTGAACTCCATGTAGGATGTGATACGATTGTGACCCAAGGTTACCAATCCATGATGCCACCACTCATGGGTTTCGCCCTCCATCATCTGATTAAGCTTTAAGTATGTGTCAATCTTTTGCACCCATGCATGAGTCGAACACCTAGTAGATCCATCGAAAGAAGGGATTGTCAGTTTCCCAACTTTCTTGATAAAATCCAGGTTTTGTGGCTGCATGTTACCCCTCTGTGCCTCTTTGGGCCTGTTTCGATATCTAATCGAACAGTAGTCCATCAAGCTCATATCAATGTGGAAAACCCGAGCCTAGTGCCAAGTAATCTCTCCTATACTCTACGAATGGATCTCTCAGTCCTATCTGCCCTTGTCTTGGTTGTCCAATCTGCTGTCCTCCCTGAAATTGCGGAGAAAGTGGTTGTAATGTCCCTTTCCCAGTGATGGGTTCTACAGGGAGTGACTTAGTAGTCTATATGTTCCCTTAGACTATAGTTGAGACAAAAAGGGGAATACCACCTCTAACTAATGTCATTCACCAAAGTCTAACCTGAAAGTGACATTAAGGAGGTAAAAGGAGGAAAAAGGAGGTTTAAGTGACTTAATTAATTATTGAGGTGAAGCTTAGGGAAAAAGTCACTTAAGTTGTAAAGTGAATGTCTAATTAGAACAAAAAGGGGGTTTAATTGACTTAAGTGAACATTAAATCATAACTTAGGAGAAAATTCATTTAATTAAGTAAGTGAACGAAGAATTAGACGAGAGGAGGAATAAAGGGAGAAAAGTCGACCTAATTGGTCATTATGTTGATTTGTGAATTGGAAAACAGGTTTCAGAGAGGAGGGGTCGACCTTCTATTGTTTTGTGGATTTCTAGAGGAAACCACCACTCGAGACAGGTTTCAGTGTTAAGAGACACACCCTACTTGTTGGAAGTACCATTATGGTGCTTCATCGAGCTTCATCTTCATTCTACAACAACATACAGGCACAAAGCAGACTAGTGCGCACTTCACTAGGGAGGTGCGTGGGGTTTGAGGGAACATATTGGGGTCGCTAGGCCCAACCAGGGCGAATCAAGCAGAATCCTTCCGACCCAGTGGAGAGGAGACTGAGGCGCTTCCATTGAGACATATATCATAGTATTCTGTCGGGTAAAACATCAAAATCGTGATATCTAGCTAAGGGAAGTGCGTAGGGGTTGAGGGAATCCATCTGGGGTTGCGGTAGATCAACAGAGGGTCAGATCTGCAAGCAACAGATAGGGGAAGTGTACTAGGCAACAAGGCGACCATTCTGAGACAGGTTTCAGGCCGATTCGACGAGTCTAGCCACCGGGGCGAGATTTCCAGTCTTCCACGACAGTTGTCGGGGGTATTTCCAGTTGCATGCAGCAGATCCAGCCATGCATGCAGTGGATCTTCAATGCTGACCACAGATCCGCCTATCTCTATTGTTACGGGTATTTTCTTTATTGTTTTTCATTGTATTCCAGCTAAGGTCATTCTCTACGAGATCTAGATGAGGTTATTTCATTATTTTTTGTATGCTATATTGTAATTCATGTTATTTTACTTAATAAAGCTATTGAGTTGTTCTTGGTTCCAAAACAATCGTATGCATGGTATAAAACATATAAACACAACAAAAACGCATCCAAAAACCTTTCCAAAACTCAGTTAGAAACCCCAACAC
This sequence comes from Picea glauca, assembly GCA_000966675.3. Classification (NCBI taxonomy): domain Eukaryota; kingdom Viridiplantae; phylum Streptophyta; class Pinopsida; order Pinales; family Pinaceae; genus Picea; species Picea glauca. The sequence goes on from JZKD02S1798419.1 coordinate 33,328, forward strand.
AACAGATCTATAGTTAGATCACCAATATCAAAAGTAAATATCCAAATTTGAGGGATTTCAGATATTTCAGTGGTATTAGAGCCTTCTTCCTGCCAGCTTGTGAAGAAGATTGACTCATGATTCTATGATTCCGGGAATAGGGGAAATTCATTCATCAGGTAGGGGTCACATCGGAGACGAGTACGTATAGTACCATAGGGGCCACAGTAGGGACAGAAGGGACTACAACCCCTTCCACATCAGTTCAAGTTCACAAACTGAGACGAAGTACAAAGACCACATCAACGCAGAGACAGAGGCAGAAGATGAGGGAGATATGGGTCTTGGAGAGGACTACCCGGAGGGCAGTGGGGGCGGTTCAGAGCAACCTTTTGATAGTACCATGGCTATGTTGAATGACCTAGCCAGAGGACGGAAAAAGATGAGGAATGCCATAGCAAAGATGGCGCTTAACTCCCATAACATCCAAAACAGCTTGAGAACGATTGGTGCTAGCATAGTAAGGGGAGCAGTTGGTCATACAGGACACTAGGGAGGTGGAGCGAGTGGCTCCAGTGGGAATGTAGCAGGTACAGGTAGACAAATGACACCCACTCGTATCTACACTTCAGCAGGGAGGATACCCAAAACTCTATTCCCACAGTTTCAGACAGGACAACAGATTGGATAGCCAAGACAAGGACAGACTGGACAGAGACAACCGAGACAAGGGCAGCTAGGATAGGGGAAAACAGGGCCAACAGATCCCTTTGCAGAGTACAGACGAGACTGCTTGGCACTAGGTCCAGAGTTTCATGCAAACATGAGTCTGATGGATTACTGTTCAATCCGGTATCGAAACAGGCCCAGGGAGGCGCATAGAGGCAACATGCAGCCACAAAACATAGATTTTATCAAGAAAGTCGAGAAATTGATAGTTCCTTCTTTTGACGGTTTGACTAAATGTTCCGCTCAAGCATGGGTGCAGAAGCTTGACACGTATTTCAAGCTCAATCATATGTTAGAGTCAAAGGTGATCCATTTCGCTACATTGCATTTGGAGGGGGAAGCCCATGAGTGGTGGTACCATGGGCTGGTAACCTTGGGTCACAGCCACATCACATGCTACTTGAAGTTTACCGAGCGTTTGATGGAGAGATTTAACAGGAGGGATCTAGAGCTCCATTTCAAGGACTTGACATAGTTGAGGCAGACCAGATCAGTCGAGGCTTTCATCACAGAGTTTCAGCGGAAAGCAGTTGCAGTTTCTGACATATTTGAACATCGGTTGGTGATGCTTTTCCTTGAGGCATTGACAGAGCCATTGAGGGGCTGGGTTAAGGCTTTTAAGCCTCACACCCTACATGATGCTTGTAGATTTTTAATGACAAAAATCAACAAATGAAATTTCTGTCAAACACTTAGCAACCTAGAGATAACTATCTTCATAAATTTCATAAATGCATTAAACCCACATTCAGAAATCACCATAAGCAGAAATACACATTGCTAAGCAAAATAGCAGCGGAAATAACACAGTGGACAACAACCCATAACACTCAGAAATTTAGGCAAAGGCCAGGGAAAACCCCAATGTGGGGAAACCCAACGAGAGAGAGAGATATATTATTCAACTTCAGGAAAGTACAAAACAGTAGCAAATATACATTTCCAGCCAGGGAAAATACCTCACAGCACCAAAACAATGCCAATAAATTTTGCCTCGAAAAACGTGCCAAATCCGTACTGTTGTACGACCTCTTTTTTTGTGCCCATAGTCAGCTGTACAGACTGTTCCGTACGACCCATAAACAACGAACAAAAATCTGAAATCTGCCTCGAAAACCGTGCCCAAATCTGCCTCGATTTTTGTGCCAAATCCGTATGGCTGTACAGACTATACGAATCCGTACAGTACGACCTCCCACAATAGAAAAATAACTCGGCCCAAAAATCACAGATTTTTTTTTCTTGGGATTCATGCCCTCCTTACTTGGAAAACATGTCCTCTTTGCTGCTCACTTTCCTCTCTCAAGCATACTCAGAAAATCTCTCTCAATCTCCTCCCGATGTCTTCTCAACATGTCTTGCACACTACCCAATACATTCTTTTATAATCTGAAAAT
>JZKD02S1798419.1:53385-98905 GCA_000966675.3 Picea glauca
TCTAAAAGACCTAAAATACATGACTTATCAATAAACCCTTTCACAATTACACTTAGGAATAACTTCTGAAATTACATAAAATATCAACACTCCCTCTTAATGAGGAAGGTATTCTATTTGGCATAGACTCTAACACTGTCGCCATCCACACGAGCTCATGACCATTGACTGTCGAACACACGAATCTATACATCATAGGAAATCCATAGTGACTTTACAACATGCATCAAGGGCCGGTGGGTAGCTCTCCAATATACAACATGTCATCATGAAACTATCCAATTTCCCACAGAAAACTTGGATATCTTTATGCATGACATCCAATACCTTGCGATAACATATGTACTTTGTCTCTTCAACATGCATCCAGGGCCGGTGACTAGCTCTCTAATAGCTACAACATGTCATCATGACATCCACTACCCTGTGATAACATCTGAAGCCATCACTCCCTATGAAGAGGGACTACGTTGAGCTTGTCCATGAAGTACTCGAACTTCGTTCTTGACAACGACTTTGTCAGCACATCCTTAACTTGCTCATCGGTAGCCACATATCGGAGCCTCACTGCTCCCTTCTGCAACATATCCCTGATATAGTGATACCTAATTTCGATATGCTTTGACTTATCATGAAACACGGGGTTCTCTGACAACCTTATACAACTCTAGTTGTGGCACAAGATATAGGTCGCCTCCATCACAATATCGAATAATTCGGTCAGCAATTTCTGAAGCCATACTGCTTTGTGACTTGCTACACATGTTGCCACATACTATGCCTTAGTCATACTGAGTGCTACACATAACTGCTTCTTATTGATGCATGCAATCATACTAGATCCCAAAGTGAAGCAACATCCTAATGTACTTTTCCGGTTTGCAACACTACTGACCCAATCTGAATCCAAATATCCAAGTAGACTGATCTCACTATCTGCAACATACTCGAGCACATAATCCACTGTACCTTTAAGGTACCTCATCACATTTTTTTACTACAATCATGTGAACACATTTGGGGTCAACCATGCACTGACTTGGGGTGTTCACAACAAAACATATATCTGGTTGTGTATTCGTCAAATACATCAACGAACCCACCATCTTCTTGTATAACATAACTTCCACAGTCTCTGGAGTCGTATCCTGCAACAACTTCATATTTGATACCATAGGTGTAGCCATTGCCTTGCAATCCAATATCCCTAACCTCTTCAGGATTTCCACTGCATACTTCCCTTGACCTAGGAATATTTAACTAAGCTTTTGCCATACCTCCACTCCCAAGTAATAGTGCATCAGACCAAAATCCTTCATATCGAACTCAAAGGCCAACTCCCTTTATCACTGCAAACCCTTATCCACTGTACCACTGTACCTTTAAGGTAACTCATCACATTTTTTACCGCAATCAGGTGAACACGTATGGGGTCAACCATGTACTGACTCAGGGTTTTCACAACAAAACATATATCTGGTCGTGTATTCGTCAAATACATCAACGAACCCACCATCTTCCTGTATAACATAACTTCCACATTCTTTGAAGTTGTATCCTACAACAACTTCATATTTGATACCATAGGTGTAGCCATTGCCTTGCAATCCAATATCTCGAACCTCTTCAGGATTTCCACTGCATACTTCCCTTGACCTAGGAATATTTAACTAAGATTTTTCCATACCTCCACTCTCAAGTAATAATGCATCAAACCAAGATCCTTCATATCGAACTCAGAGACCAACTCCCTCTGTCATTGCAAACCCCGATTGTCCAGTCTGCCTCACTGGTTGCTCCCTCTGTGACTCTGTGACAATATTTCCATTTTCCAAAACAGACAACATCATGGTAACCACCATATCAACACATTGACACAAGCTTCATGTGATCTCAACTACAGAGGGTTTGTCACTGCTTCTTATGTCCATCTCGTTCACTCCTCACCAAATACTCGTGTTGATCTTGATCTTCTTCTCTGTCAGGTTCTTTACCTGAGCCCCGAACTCTTAGAATTTGATGAAGACCTCATCCTTGGTCTTCATGAAGAGGATCCATGAGTGTCACATAGTATAAGAATCTCGGTAAGTTGTCATGTGCATTTCCATGATAACTTGCCCAAAACAAAATAAGAGCAAAACAAGAATATTTCTCGTTCGAAAGTTTGTTGCAGTGATCCTTGCAAACACATTTCATATTCATGATACAGATAATGATCAAGGTGGCGACCTTGTGATAGTATTTCTCAATAACCCTGTAGATGATGAAGCCTCCATTCACAAAGGGTCGGGTCCACATTCATAATTCTTTATCATTGTCCAGGGATATGCCAACCAAAGTCTAAATGCGGTTGTTGTTCTATAAGAAATTCTCTATCCTAGAACTCATACAAGTGTTTATGCTCCTCTCTTCCTCTTCCAAAGAGTTTTGGGAGCACCTAGGTGAGGAATAGAAGAAAAATTCCTTCATCCCTCATTAACTCACCACTCTCATCTACAATGCCTATTTACGATAGAGTTTTAGCACTCCCCATCACCGCTCTTGTTGTTACTTTCCCTGCACTTATGTCACTGTAGGTGTAACGCTGAGAATATCATTGGATCCCAAATCACAAAGGAAGGAAGAATGAAACCCTACAAGAATACCCTCAACCTTCTCAATCGTGCTAGCTTTGTTTTGGACCTTTTAGACTCTGATAAATTTATGTGGGTGCATCATCCATCCATTTTTCCCTTTAACCTTTTAAGTGGTTATGTGTACTTTGGGAATCAATGTTATTCCAGAAATGGGCACAGCTTTGGACAGATTGTCTACACTACCAGACAACCTCCTTTGCCTCCTCCTTTCTAAACTCCCCTTTAGAGAGGTAGTCTAATGTTCCATCCTCTCTAAACGATGAAGATTCCTTTACAAAGAAATGCCCAATCTGGACCTCTCTCCCTATTTTCTGACACCACAATATCTCCAGCCTCCCACACCTGATCCCCTCTCCATGGCAACCTTGGAGAATATAATATCCAACATATCGAAGTCACATTCGTTAGATCTGACAGTCGTTCGTCTCACCAACGACACCGTAGGGTGGAGTCCCACTATCACAAATTCAATGCCGTGGCAGTTTACCACCCAAAGCATATTGAATTGGTTGGAGTGCCTTTTCAGGAAGAATGTCGAAGTGCTCATTCTCAAAGATTACCTACCAAGGGAAAGATCGACCCTTGAGGCCCTTTTCTCCTGCACTCGTCTCACTACGCTCCAACTCGACAACTATATTCTCACTTGTATTCCAACCCAATTCGTTGGATTTAAACATCTCTTGTATTGCACCTTCACGTGCATGGAACTAACATATGACTCTTTAGCCATCTTTATTTCACAGTGCCCTCTTCTTCTGAAACTTCGGTTACAGTATTGTGTTGGCTTGCGAGAACCCATTATTTCTGTTGATTTTCACTGCAGCTACACAAACTGTAACAAGGAAACCTTGCAAGTGTTGTCGAACAAACAATACCAACAACAATAAGGAGAAAGACAAAATATGATCAATCTATCTCCGTCATAGGTGGCTTGCTTGGGATCTTCGTAGAGGAGTATGGCTTCTTCCAGATAATTGTCTAGTGACTCCAACATGCCTTCTCAATTATCGCTACCCTTAATGGCTCTCACTCACAGTCATCATGTCAATGTGATGGACATACACACTACTGCAAACACAATATTAATTCACTCACTCTGACTATTTACTCTCTTGCTCTCATAGGTCCCATTTCTTTTCCATTTCCCTGGGCCCTCTTGTGAGGAAGTCAGGCCCAGTCCTGCTTTGATACCATGTTGATTTTTCAAGAGAGATGGTATTGTGTGTGTGTGTGTGTGTGTGTGTGTATTATTTAATATGCAAAAGATCACAACTAAAAGATAGATATCCATAGAACAACAAGATATATCCTCAGGGAAACCCTCAAGGGGGAGAAAACCCTGCAAACTTTCCTTAGTATAGATTCCTCCAACATGTACAATGTCATACAATTCTCTTTCACGAAATCAAGACTAAAGAGACCCAGACACGAACCAAGAATAGCCTCCTAAATAAGTGCGTACTACTCTCTTGTACTTATATTCAATGAGTGATCAAAATGACTCGATATAACCACTATTTATACTCTAAAAGACCTAAAAGAGATGACTTATCAATAAACCCTTTCACAATTACACTTAAGAATAACCAATACAAGTACACTTAGGAATAACTTCCGAAATTACATAAAATCTTAACACAACTCGCCTCAAGTGCCACTAACTAACAATGAGGGTGAGTTTGACTGGAGACAAGTGAAAAACATATCCCTGATGTTACCTCCCTAGTTGCACCATGAAGGATTGACGATGATCCACAAAGATTAAACAAGGAACTTGTTCAGATTAAGAGTTCAGAAGTCTAGTCGGGCATTATGGCCTCTTCAAAATTTTCTTCTTCTTCTTCTTTTTATGCATGTTCCATACCCCCATGGGGGAATTGTAATAAAATGAGTTAGCATGAGGTCTTTATTATGTAAAAGACTCAACTCCCTAAGAATTGGTCATTGGTGCATACTCTGGAGTGTTTTTTTCACATGGTTAATTATATCTTGTTTTTTAGAGATTTATAATTTTCTAAGTTTTTTCACTCATTCCTCCAAAGTTGAAGAGTGTCCTAATGGTTAGGCCTTAGTGCGTTTTTCTGAGTCCAGTGTCTAATGTATATTACCATGCTAGTCATTTATCTAGAGTCTCATCGACATGCATTAGGTCCCCCTAGGATTTTTTTAATATTTTTCTAGCGTTAAAAAATTCTCATAAAACAATAATTTTCTTTGTAAATTGATGTAATAATTAAATAAGTGGTACTAGGAAGTGTTATATGCCTTGTGGGGTATCGTATTCTAACCCAGAATACCCCTTATACCCATGCACCCCCTTTTCCAGAGAAATAATTGACTTTTGCTCATCAAAAATCAATTTTACTTGAAAAAGGTGAATAAAAGACAAATAAATCAACTTTCCTATTTTTAAGGAAACATGCTAGAAACATGTTTTGGCTTGTCTCCAGTCTAACTCTCCCTCTTTGCTCGTTAGTAGCACTTGAGGTGAGTTGTGATGAGTTAAGTGACAAGTTAGGAGTGAAGGTTGAGTTAACTAAACATTGGTGATGACCCCAAAGAGGAGGTGCTCCCTCTCTTGAGAGGTGGCGCACTCTCCTTGAGGGCACCAATCCCAAGGAAGGTGCACACCTACTCAAGAGAGGTGGTGACCTCTCCTTTCACCCTCTCTCCACTTGTGGAAATTTCTCTCTTGTTTGCTTGAGATGTGGCACAAGTTTACTCACACATGTGGCACGCTCCCTCCTTGGGAATTGCACCCCTCTTAGCTATTTAAGGAAATAAACTCTCCACTCTTTAGCTAATGAGAGTTTGGGATTGGCTTGGCATTGTACTTTGTATTGTTATACTATTTTGGAATAAAGAAGACTTTTGAGGTCAAGAAGGTGGATGACATTCGTTGTGTGGATGTTTGATATCTAGCATTTCATATCTGAGGTAATCTTAGCTTGTTTTATTTGCATTTGATTTGTTAATCTGGCCTTTAAAGGGGTGTTATCACCCAGTAGGATAGAATCTATTACGCTAGGTTGCTTCTTAGATTTTATTGTTCATTTACATTAGCGGCCTAAGCTTTGCATGTTTATTTCGACTAATGATCATGCTATCTAAGTTTCTCTTGTAGGTGGCACCACATTTAACAATTTTTGTGCAAGTTTTCTAAGCTAATACAAGTCCTCATGTTTGGAGAAGTGACTGGACTTGTTTGTACCTTCCACAAACTCCAAAGATTTCGAGAACGTAGTTCCTCAACTTGTCACCAGAAGACTATAGGCCAAGGATTCCACTTATCCAACTCCTCTCTCTCTCTCTCTCTCTCCTTCATAAAAAAATTAGATATCCCTTGTTACTTTAATTTGGCATGCATAGGTAGATCTTTATTTCAATTGTAAATCAAAAGTAGCTTTTATTTTTGCATGCATTTATGCTAGATTTAGTTTATAATTACAAGTTTTTATTAATCCAAGTAGATCTAGCATATGAAGTTTCTTCTTCTAGCAATCATTTTAATAGTAAAATCTCAAGACTAGAGGTTAGATTCATTTTTAGAGCATTAAAATCTCATATTTGGAAATCTTAGTGCCTTGTTGTCTGTTGTCCTGAACAACAAACAAAAGCCACTAAGAAGGCTTTCTTTTGCTTTCTTTCTTAGTCAAACTTTGCTAACTTTCCATAAGTTTTCACTTGGGATTTTTTGCATAAAGTCTAACACCTTTTGCAAGATGCCCCAAATCAGTGTTGGGCAACTTTCCTCCATATTAGCTTGTTGTTTTTGCAGGTTTTCCGAACAACCAAGAGGATACTCTGCCCAAATTTTGTAGATCTGAACCATCCAGGAGCACCAAAGGCACCTAACCTTCTTCCAATATCCATTTTCTCTCTATTTGCAAGTTTGCATGGTCTTAAATCTATAAAAGATCATCAAGCATTCTTCTAAAAAAGATTGTAACTCAAAAGCAACAGTGGGATCACCCACTAGGCCTCTCATCCCACCACCTTCGTGGGGTTGTCTCCTTTTTTGCACTTTGTCTTTTGCATGTGTTCCTTTTATTTGTGCAAGTTAAAATAAACCTAAAATAAACCCAAGCACTGCAAAACATTCAATTTCTTAGATTAGTCAGCTTAGTTTCATTTTTGCAAAGTAATAAACCTTCCCCGTTATGGCCTTGTTATTCTCTCGACCTCGCCAACTTGTTGGATCTTGGCACGATCAAAGAGGGAGTTAATTTGTGAGGATTAGTTTTAATAGGGAAAACCTTCTATTACTATTGCTCAATACATGATCATATTGATGGATTGACTTGTGAATTCAGGGGGATATTCATTGAGATTAGTTCTCTCCATGTTGGAACTCCTTGCAATCCTGCTTGTACCCATTTCAGAGATAGTGGTGAACACAAACAAACATTAGTTTAGATTTCATTTTCACACTAACAATCTTCAGCATGCACTCGTGAGTGGACTTGCACTATCAATCCATCTCATTGAATTAACCCACTAATTCAACTAGTCATCTTTAATTAATAAAAGTTAGCAAGAGCATTGCAATACATTCATCTTGCAACAACATTATTACTTTTGGCATTGGTCTACAATACCTATATTTTCTTATTGTCATTTACTTTCAAGTACTCACATTTGTTTTCAAGTATTATCTTTCATGTTGAAGTAGTTTATTTGCTTAATATCTCTCGCATAAGTGATTCCTTTTATGTGTCATTATATATGCTGCTAGATTAGTTGTATTTGTTTTTGTTTCATATTACTCCTAGAATTTCTTATATTTATCTTAATCAAGCCTTAGATTCTTTTATTAGGGATTACCCCACTTGGCTTTGCTAGGAGTTAGCCTAGACGAAGGAGTCGAGTGCCAGGTGACAACTACCCAACTTGAGACTTATCCCCAAGGTCGCACTTAGTGGATTGAAGATTTATTGCACACAACCGAAGGTGTGGATTAGGCGACAACATCTTTTGGCACTGTTGTCGGGGATAAATCTTTCTATTCCCGGAATATGACTTTTGTTTTCCTTTCTTGTTTTTTGATTTGTTTGATTCTTCTTGTTTATTAGAAATAGACTCGATCATCTGGCGACTCCACTTCAAAATAATTCTACAAGGTATTCTACAAGAAGGAATTCAAAGGGTTTGCTTAGCTTCATCCTTGAACCCAAAAAGGTTTATAGGAAGAGGTTAAACAAGCTCGCTTCTCGTAGGATCCTTGATAATATTGGATCCAAGTCCATTTTTGATATTCATTTTTTGTTTAATAATAATCAAATAGAAATGGATGACTTATATGCACCATGCGATTTTTCAGCAATAAATGGTTATCCTCGTGCTATTTCAAAAAAAGCTTTAGATAAGTTGCCTTCTTTTCAAGGTAACAATGTTGTTAGCACTAGATCACATATTAAAGATTTTACGCATTGTGTCAATAAGTGGTGTGGAACCACACATGATGTTAAAATGAAGTTATTTGTCTTGTCTCTAGAAGAAGATGCTCTTCACTGGTTTACATATAGATACCTTTACAGAGAGATGGGGGGGTAGGAGAGAAAATCATCATTTGTTAGCTGAGTTGAACTCCATTAAGAAAAATGAAAATGAAACTATGGAGTAGTTCAACAAAAGGTTTAACGACTTAATCAATAGCCTTCATAAAGATATCAAACCTCCAGATGCCTCCATCCTTATCTATTATATAGAAGCCTTCAGTGGGGAAATGTGATATAAACTCAGAGATAAAGAACCAAAAAATCTTAAGATTTCCCAAGAGACAACTATAAAAGTTGATAAGAACATGCAAGCCTCAAGAAGATCAAACTTACCAGGTTTCACCAGGGGTACTTTTTCAAAGCAGACAGAACCTAAGGGAAAAGCAGTTAGCACAGATAGTAAAGAGTCAATTAATTGAAGTAATCAAGGCCATGGAAGCCAACCATGCAAGTCAACTAAATTCCATGTAGAATCTGTTGATCACCATGGAAAGATCACAACCTAACATATTTCATCCTAGGTCAAACAATGAAAGATGGCAAAGAAAGGGGCCTCCACAAGATGAAAGGACCCCAAATCAGGTAGAAGCCACAAATATGGTTGAGCATCAAACTCCTCCTTTTTGTAGAGCTTGCAATGATTTCCATGAAGAGTCCACTTGTCCTAAATTCATTCAGATAAATGAAGCAAGGCTTGTAGAAATTAATAATTATGTGGGACACTCAAGGTATGCAAATTGAATCAATGATGTGGGAAAAACACATCCTGTCTCAATGGATCATTGGATTCAAACAATGGAAATAAGTCAGAATTCAAAGGATGTAATTAAAGCATACGACAATGTGATTAAGTTATTTGGTGAAAATCCCACACTCGAACAGATCCTTAAGATGGCAAGATGTAAAGGAGTGACATATCAACGGAAAGGGAATGAAAATCCAACTACGATTAATCAAAACATTCCCAAAGTAATCACTCCTCCAACATCAGAATTAAACATTGACTTGGGTAGTTGGGTGTCAAATGCTAAAGTCTTGGTTCCAGTAGTAGAGCTCACAAAGATACCCTCTCATAAAGAAAAGTTAATAAAAGCCATAGAGGGTCATGTTGTTGTCCTAATACACAACTACAAATGTGGAGAAGTCTCCAACCCACTTGGTGTGTCCTTGGAGGCACAAACCTGAATCCAGACCCACTGTCACCTCAATCTGGACTCCTTTTGTCTAGGCTCACTCCTAGGGAAGCCAAGGGGGGTAGACCCTATTAAACTATGTGAAGAATTTATTAGTTCTAGGAGTTAATTGATTTGTTAATTAGTATTACCCAACCCAATGACAATCAACCAATGCAATATGCAATCTTTCAATGACAAGAAAACCTTTGCTTTATTAAACAACAATTAGACCATTGCCTAAAGAATGATCAAACTCCATCTATTCCAATATACACAAAAGAAACATAAGTTTACAAGAATAAAACAAATGAAGAACTATCTACACAATGAATTAAAAAATAACTTTATACAATTACTTTAAAAGAACAAAGAATGCTTATGAATGAATCAATGTGAATATTTACACATGAAAAATAACTTGCGCAAAATAAATAGAGTGTAAATACTTGAAAATAAATTGCAAGGAAATGTAAATGTTGTATAAGTGTTTAGGTTGTTTTTTAGTTAATTTTAAGTTTCTCTTTAGCTTAGTGGTTTAAATGTGAAAGGTTGCAAACTTAAGCTATGTGACTACCCCAAGTCCTTATCCCTTAGCTAAGATAAAATGTTGGGTGCTCAATAAGAAGAACAACAAGGTTCTCCCCTAGCTCTGCAGGTCAAGTCCAAAGTGCTTGGGCGCTCAACAAGGAGGACACTTAGTGCCATGAAACTGTCCCTGACGTCAACCCCTTCTAGCCTCCACAAGTCACCTTATTTACAAGAGAAAAATGGGAGAGAATGAGAGAAAGTGGGGAGATATTTTGGTATAATAGAGTTGTTGTGAAAACTTCATGTCAAAATGAGAAGAGAGGGATTTATTTTAAAGGAGGGAGAGAGAAGATACCCCTCTTGTGTTGTCGTCCTAATACACACCTACGAACACGAAGAAGTCTCCAACCTACTTGGTGTGTCCTTGGAGGCACAAACCTGAATCCAAACCCACTGTCACCTCAATCTGGATTCCTTCTGTCTAGACTCACTCATAGGGAAGCCAAGGGGGATAGACCCTATTAAACTATGTGAAGGTTTTATTAAATGTCGTAGGAGTTAATCAATTTGATGATTAGGGGGACCAAACCCAATGACAATCAACCAATGCAATATGCAATCTTTTAATGACAAACAAACATTTATTTTATAAACAATTAGACCAATGCCTAAAGATTATTAAATTCCACTCATTGAACAAATATTCACAAAAATGTATCTTTACGACTGAAATAAAAATAAATAAATTTATCCACACAATGATTCACGAAATAACTTTACATATAAAAAATTACTTCCCAAAGAATCAAATAATGATTGAATAAGAAATAAAGAATAATGTGAATAATTTGCAAAAAATAAATAGAATGTAAATTCTTGAAAATAAAATATTGAAATAAAAATTACAAGTGTTCATGTTGCTTTAAGTTTCTTTTTAACTTAGTGGTTTGGATGTGAGGAGTTGCAAGCCTAAACTATGTGACTACCCCAAGTCCTTATCCCTTAGCCAAGAGGAAATGTTGGTGCTCAATAAGAAGAACAACAAGGTTCTCCCCTAGCTCCATAGGTCAAGTACAAAGTTCTTGGGTGCTCAACAAGGAGGACACTTAATGTCGTGAAATTGTTCCCGACTTCAACCCCTTCTAGCCTCCACAAGTCACTTTATTTTAGTGGCCAAACAATAATGGAGAATGAGTGCGTAATTAAACTATCCACTTAATCATTTACCCTTTCTTATTATCCAAGATCTACAAAGTCGCAAGGGGAGGAAATGCGGGGCAAAGGTGGGGTAAATTTTGTTCACTTTGCAAAATAAAAAAAGAATTTTAAGCATTAACCAGCACGATTTTGCAGGATGGCATGGCCACTCACATGCAAGGTGTGTGCAATCAAATAATACTAAAAATAAATAACTTAAGCACATTAACCACACTACTTTGGCACAAGGTGGAGGGAAAAGCCTTTCGATTTTGTGGCAAAGGTGAACAAAATTAACTAAAAAAAATTATAATCCTAACTGTCACGATTTTGCATGGATGGCAAAGCCAAACACAATTCAAGGTGTGGGAAAATAATCAAAATTAATTTACAGATTCTAAAATTGGAAAAAAAAAAAAGTGCAAGCCCAAGAGACTCTCTTGGGTTGCTTACAATAGTTTTAGAAAGTGAGAAAGAAAAAGAGGTTTTGCACCAAATCCTGTAGATGTGGTCTTGAGCTTTTAGTAGATAAATTTGGGTAGCACCCCCCGTTTTAATGGTGAAAACATGCATAAAACAACAAACAAAGCTTGCTGGAAAGTGTTAAAAATCACCAGAAAATGTTAGTTTTGAGTTAGCATATGTACACAAATTTTTACAATAAAAATCTGAACTTGGAAATTGATTTTTTAAGCAAGATTTAAGTGATTATGTATGCGGTAAATAAACAAATAGAAGGCTAAAAATGAAACAAAAAATTATGTGAAGCAAAATGAAGTCTTTGGAGTTATTCCTCCAAGCTTTGGAAACTTGCAAATCTGTAAACCCTTGCTACACAATAAGACAAGAAGGTGAGATATTTTAAAATGCCTACAAAGTACTTTGGAAACACTAATAAAAACAAATCACATAAACTTATAACAATACTACTATAGATTTATCTCTAGAAAAATACTTTGCTTAGAGTTCTTCAAGTAAAACAATGTGAAACAAAAATAAACAAAATTTTACAATATTACCTCACTCAAAGAAAATACCATATAAGAGTAGCCAAAAAGCACCAAGAACACCAAGAGACCCTCCAAAACTTCACTTTATTGCTCAAAAGAATGGATGCAAAATTGCAACAAAATTACATGAGAGAAATGTGAGAGAGTGGGGAGAAATTTTGGTATAATGGAGTTACTGTGAAAACTTCATGTGAAAATGAGGAGAGAGGGCTTCATTTTTAAGGAGGGAGAGAGGAGACACCCCTCTTGGATGAGTTACAAGTGTCACCCATCCAAGAGAGAGAGAGAACAAGTCAAGGAGGGTGTACTTTTAGGGTTTTAAAGTAAGTTAAGGTCTAAGAGGTGAGATATGAAGGGGGGAAACCCCTTTCCACTTGTTCAAACATGAGTTTAGGTTGTAGGAAGAGCACACTTAGGGTTTTGTCACATTTTCACTTTAATTTTTACTTTCCCCTAAGTTCATGAGGAAGGGGGGCACACTTTTCACTAGGGAGACTCACTTTTGGTTGTTGACTTGGCATGCGGGGGGTCTTCTAAGTGGATTTTCACTTTTCCAATTTAGGAAATACATTAAAAATCATTTTCCCACTCTCTCATGACTTTAAACATTTTTACAATTTTTGGTTTTTTACCTTTGCCAATTATTTGTTGATTTTTGACTGACTTGGACTCCTCATGGACAATGACCTAACAAAACTTGTCCAATTGAGCTAAAACTAGGTCCAAGGGTGTAGGGGGTCATAAACCATTTGTTTTGAGTACTCACACCCCTATACAGAATCCACAAGGACCAAATTTTTACATTTTTCATCAAAAATAATTAAAATTTCTAATTTACGAAAAAATTTAATTATTAAAAAATCCTATTAATACCCAACAAAATTCCACAAGACTCTAGGAGATTTCTAGCATGGTAATTTACAACATTTCTAAACCTTAGTCACCCATTAGGCTCGATCATTAGAACATCTTTCACCACTTTGGAGGATTATTGAGTGAAAAACTCAAGTAATTAAAATCAATGCAAAACAAAATTAATTAACTGAGGACAAAAACACTCGATGAAAGGACTTCCCTAATGATAAAATCTTAGGCAACTAAATTATTAAAACTTGACCCATGCTAATATACTACAAAATTATCCCACGCGGGGGAGCAAACATTCTGTGGACATAGAAAGAAGTGTTGGGAGCAAAATTACCCTGCTGAGCCAAAAGTCTTCAAACTTGTCGTGCCACACGGTACATATCTTCGTGGCACATGACATTGACACCTAATTGAAATAGGTGGTCAACATCTGGCTCCACATGGGGACGTGTGCTCGATCTTTGGGAATTAGAGCACACGAGAACCTCGGAATTTGCAAAACAAAGTTTTCACCAATAACCAACATAAGTACATGTGTGGAAAGAATA
Organism: Picea glauca; assembly: GCA_000966675.3. Classification (NCBI taxonomy): domain Eukaryota; kingdom Viridiplantae; phylum Streptophyta; class Pinopsida; order Pinales; family Pinaceae; genus Picea; species Picea glauca. The sequence goes on from JZKD02S1798419.1 coordinate 66,845, forward strand.
ATAAATAAATGAAATGACATTGACAACAACTGAATAAATGAAATGACTATACAATGAACTATGTACATAAATTAAATAATGACAAAACTGAAAGAATCAAAGGAGAAAGGTTAGAGATACGTTACAGAGGGTGCCCCTTTGGACACCAAATGGTTCATTACTTAAAAAATAACTTGAGATGTTTCCCATTCCTTGGGATATTCACGGGCTCACCATCCAAGTAGCTAAGGTAGAAAGAATTAGGACCTGCGATTTCCTGGATCATATATGGACCCAACCATAAGCTGTCAAACTTTCCGTGTTTTCCTAGTTTTTCTCTACCTTTATTCCATAATAACACTGTATCCTCTACTTTGAAATACCTTTGTTTTGTTGATTTATCAAATGCCCTTTTGATCTTTTCCTGATTTCTAGAATTCTGATCATAAACATTTCTTCTATTTTCATCCAACTCAATTATTTGATTAATCTTGTTCTGAACCGCATCTTTTTCTGAAGTGAAATCCCGAAGTAACTCATATGTTGGAATCTTTAAATGTATTGACAATCTAACATCCAAACCATATACCAACTCAAATGGAATTTTCCCTGTTAAAGCCTTTTTTGTTATTCTATCTGTCCATAATGCATATCTGATTTTACTATCCCATGATTTCTTGTTTTCTCCAACAATTTTCTTAACTATGGTCATTAGATTTTTATTACTTAACTCTACTTGACCATTTCCTTGAGGATAATAATATGATGAATGGGACAAGATAATGCCATATTTAAAACAGAAAGAGGACATCTCTGCTGAGCAAAAGGCTTTGGCATTATCTGTTACTATTTTTGAAGGCACACCAAATCTAGTTATTATCTTGTCTTCAAGAAAATCCATAACTACTTTTTCGATTGTTGATTTAGTAGGGATGGCTTCAACCCATTTAGTGAAGTAATATGTAGCTATTAACACCCATGAATAACCATTACTTGACTTATCATTACAATTTCATATGAAGTCCAAACCCCACTGCTAAAAATGGGCTTCAACCACCACTCGTTGTAAAGGGAGGGCAACTAACTTTTTCTTTCCAGTGAAAGGCTGACAAGGCTCACATTTTCTTACAAGTTTATGGACATCTGAAAATAGTGTGGGCCAATAATATCTGACTCTAAGGATTTTGTGTGTTTTTGTTCTAGCTAAATAGTGACCACCTCAAACCCCAACATGAAATTCATCTACTAGTTTCTTGGCTTCAATTTCATCAAGACATCTAAGAATTATTCCATCGGGATTTCTCCATCCTAGTCCATATTTAGTGATGACATACTTGGATTCTTTTAATCTTAAGGCTCTTTTCTTATGACCCACAAAATGGCTTGGGCATGTCAAGTTTATCAGGTAGAAAATTATATCAGCATACCATTCAACCTGTTCAATCCTTAGGATAGTTGGGGAACATTCATTATTTTGACAAACCATATCCAAATCCTTTTCATTACTTTCAGTGAACATTTTAGTTAAACTTTGCCCCTTGATTAATTTTGTTGGCTTGATTTCTAAGTCGCATTCTTGAATTTTAGCAATCCATCTTTCCCATGCACCTAATCCTTCTGACTGAGATAATACATATTTAACTGCTGAATTAGGAACATAACCAATTACTTTGGAATACCCAATGAAGACTCTGAAATGTTGAAGGGACTTTACCAAAGCATATGCCTGTTTTTCAACCATGGGATATTTTAATTATGTATTTTGCAAGGCTCTACGCATATAAGCAATGGGTTGTTCTTGGCCTTTGTCATTTTTCTGAAGTAAAACACCGACAATGGTGTCTTCAGAGGTGAAGGAGAAAATCTGAAAGTCCTTGGAATAATCCAGACTTATTAGGACAGGAGCTTCGGATATGACAATTTTGATTTCTCTGAAGGATTTCTTACCTAGATCATTCCATTCGAATTTGACATCTTTCTTAAGCAATTTATAGATTGGCTTAACTATCTATGCATAATTAGGAATGAATCTGTGAACAAAATTGGTTTGACCCAAGAAGGACTGGAGAGCTTTCTTTGATATAAGCAAAGGGACCTTCTTAATTGCTTCAATTCTTTCTGGATCTATTTTAACCCCATCTTTGGAAATTATGTGGCCCAAATTTTTTCCTTTTGTTACCCCAAAAACTGACTTAGCCAGATTTAAACAAATTCCAAATTCCTTGCATCTTTCAAAAACCTGTTTCAAATGACCAATGCGACTCTTCCCATCTTTTGAAAATATTGTTAAATCATCTTGATAAATTTCAATGATTTTCCCAATCAATCCTCTAAAGGCATAATCCATAGCTCTTTGAAATGTAGCTCCAGCATTAGACAAACCAAAATGCATTCTTAGATATTCAAAGGTACCCCAAGGAGTAGTTAATCCAGTTTTATTCCTATCCTTTTCTTTGAGCCTGATTTGATTATAACCTGAAAACCCATCTAGCATTGAAATCATTCCAGAACATGTTACCCTTTGTAATAATGTTTCCATCTTTGGAAGAGGATAATTGTCCTTTGTGCACACAATGTTCAAGTTTTTGAAATCTGCACATAACCTGATTGAACCATTTTTCTTTCTAGCCACAACAAAATTTGAACACCATGAAGAATGTCTTGTTTGAGCTATTATTCCCGCTGCTAGCATTTTCTGTAACTCCTTTTGGACCAAAGGAACTAACTTGGGATTAATTTGTCTCAACTTTTGTCTAAAGGGTTTAGTTTTTTCCTTCAAATGAATGATATGTTGAATTAGATCCTCCCTACAGACCTTAAGCTCATCATAGGTAAAAGCCAAAACATCCCTATATTCTCTTAGTAATTTTATTATTTCTTCATTTTCTTCTTTATTATTTCTTCTTGTTTTTTCCAACTTTCACCATTCTAGGCTCTTCATTAGATCTAATGTTTACTTCTATATGATCACCTGGTTTTGCACCTGTTTCTTCCTTTGGTTTGTGACCATCTTGTCTGTCAAATAGTTATTCTTGTGCAACAAGGATTCTAGGGACTGGGTTAATTTTCTAATCAATTTTTGTATAATTACACCCTTCTTCTTTTTCACTAGTGTGGAAATCAGAAAATTCATGTATGTTGTTCAAGAACTTAATGGCATGCTTATCATCATCAACTATTTTCCAATGATCCACATTATCTGGAACTAAGGCCTAAATATGACTTCTACCTTACCGTTTCCATCCATTAAATCTTAGGAGAGTTGAAGAGTAGAAGCAACCACAACAAGCTCATCTGCTTTAAAGTTTTGATCTCTAGGAATAGCAACAAGGTCTAAGGCATCAAAATTCTCCATGGTGTCCCATATTGCATTCCTATATCTTCTTAGCCTTTCATATTTGCATGAAAATTTATTCTTAAGTTGAAGGATAACCAAATATGAATCCCCTTTTATGTTTAAACATTTGATACCCATATCCTTGCAAAGTTATAGACCAAGTAACAAAGCCTCGTATTCGGCTTCATTGTTAGTAGCATCAAATTCCAACCTATATGCAAATTTAAATTCTTGACCAAAAGGAGATTCAATGACTATGCTAGCACCCTTGCCCGATCTAGAAATTGCACCATCAAAATGCATGTACCACATTGTTGATGTCGAAGGACTAAAGAGTCTCCAACACCAATATCTTTACCTCCCATGGGGTAAGGTGGGAAGAGACGAGAATGTCACCCTGGGTTTAGAGCCCCAACAAGAAAACACATTCGACTCTAAGCTAAGCTAAATCTCCTCTAACCTAAAGTCCAAGCATGAATTCCCTTTTGCTTTGTATTTTTTATAATATTTAATTTTTATGCATTTTATAATTTATGATTTTTATGCTTGTGTATGAGTGAAATAAAAACTTAAAAGAAAGTATGATTTTTATGCTTGTTTATGCTTGTGTATGAGTGAAATAACAAAGTGAAATAAAAACTTAAAAGAAATTAAAGAACTAAAGAAAATATGTACAAGAAAAACTCTAACTTAATAATTTTTTTGTATTTATTTTGTAAGAAAGTAAACTAAGACAAAACTAATGAAGAGTTAAAATATGTTAGTGCTAAAATGAAACAATTAAAAGAAAGACATATTAAACATGAAATTAGTTTAAAGACTATCAAAATAAATTATAGTCATATTGTAGTTATGTAATATTTTTTAATTTTCTTTAAAAGTAAAAATATAATAAATAATAAAATAACTAAAACAATAAAGTAAGTAAAGAAAATAAACAAAAGTTTGTACATATTAAAACTAGCTAATAACAATAAAATGAAAGAAACGTATATACATAATTTTACAAAAGTAATAAATTCATTAGTTTGTTTGTTTGTTTGTTTGTTTTTTTAAATTATCTAAATGTTGTATAAAAAAAGATGATGAAAATTGAGATTTAAAAGAAAACAAATAAAGAAACAATTTTAGAGGTTAAAAGATTTTGATCTTTATTTAAAAATGTTCTCCATACAATTCTTGAATTTTTGGAATTTATAGTAGACTAGGGCCAGTGATTTAATCTTTAGCCATTCTTGAACAAAGTTACAATAGAACGACCAAGAACGAAAGAAGAAGAAAGTTGAGCCAAAATGGAATGGAGCAATGGTGGTGATAACACAAGGTGAGAACTTGCATATCAAAAACTAAATAGTGTTGAATAAAATCAGACCTAAATACAACAAACTGACAAGTAAACCATTCACCTTATGAGAACCAACAAAGCATATCCTTGCTTCATCCCTTCATTGCTTCACAAGACTCCATGTTGCCAACAATTCCGTCAATCCCTATTGAAAGTATAGAGGTGAATGATTATTCAAAGAAGAAAACCTCACTGCACTCCAAGCATACCTCTTTCAAAGTTTTGTTTCTCCTCCTTGGCTGGCTGGCTGACTACTTATTTTAAATGATTTGATGGATCGTTACCTGGTAGTTTTGGCGGTTTGTAAGTTAACCAATCTAATCCCATACTGGACAGAACTGCTTTTATTAAAAAAAACAAAATATTCATTAAGAAGAATTTCTTTGTCCATGTGTTGCTTTATGTTCTTTGAAGAGTTGAATCGTGGATCAAATCCTCTAAAAGGATCGATTCCCTTATGTTCACTTAAATATATTTGTTATGTGAAATGCCACATTCAATCTATCCATTTGATTTAAAAATAAATGATAGTTATATTCCACGATCGTCCTCTTTTGGAAGCGATCATTTGCCACGTCTTTTCCATCTTTCCTTGGCCCGATGATAGAGTCGGAACCATATAATGTGTACCTGGTCTCATGCTGCAACTGACACTGCACCTCGAGATATAGTACTGATAATTTTTTCTGCTGTGAATTTGATTAGATCGGACCAAAAACAAATTCGTGGAGGATGCGATTGAGAGACATGTGCACATATTTTTTGAGTGATGCGTACATCGACTGATACTTTCAATGGATTTCCTCCACTTTCTTCAAAACAACCAACAGATTATTGTTTTCTTGCAACTAAGCACAAGGAATATGGTTCCAACGTAGTGTTGGTTTTCCTCAGTTGCTTATAACATGTTGCCATGTCGAGGGGGACTCCTTATGGTACAAGAATACACTCTCGCATACCCACAACTGGAAAGCTTAACATTCCTAGTGATGGCTCAGACAATTGGTATTTCACGTTATCAAATCGAAGAAATAACCTCGGACTGTCCTGCTCCAATAATTATGTTGGATATCCTTCACAACTGGATCTCGAGATATAATTTACGATGACCAAGTAAGATTATGCGAGTGTCACAGGGTATGACCCATAAGCTTACACTGCTCATGGGGTAGAGAAGTTAAAATAGGCCTGTTTAAATATTTAAACTCAACGTCTATTCCATACCGCAAACTAACAATACGTTGGAGATATCGTCATCATGCTCAGCTCTAGGAACGAGTGCTTGTGATAATAACGAATCATATTGGTATACGACCATATTTCCATAGACATCCATTTATATCTTCTTTGATATTTATTAAGGTCTGATTTGCAAGTTCCCAAAGGTCGAGTCTCCTCAAAAGGGAAGTCATATTGTGACATCGTAGCCATCATATAGTCAATGTTTTCTTTCCAATCTCGTTCTCCTCACTTGTAATAATTAATCCAAAAGCATTCAAAGATAGAGCATCATATAATTCTTCCTTTTTAAAGATCAAATGGTACTAAGATTTTACTTAAATAATAAATGGGCATGGAGAATATAATGTGGCATAAGGATATATAGCATAGTTCCAAAAGAAGCTACATGGTATATACTTTATGTCATGATTAAAATATGGAGAGACTTATGAGATATTGATTGAAAAGTGAGAATGCGAATATATTAATGGTGACATGGCCTCCACTAATTTTTAAAATTGTATTTACTTTCTCTTTTTTTATGTAAATAAGATGGGTAAATACCAACATAAAGGAGTGGTACGAGGGTCCATAATAAATGGAGTTAATGAACCAATCAAGGATGCAAAATGGTATGTGAGAAGTGGAAAGATGAATCATATTTACGAAAGGTTGAGAGCTATGAAAACCATGACAAGTACCATATCAATCTTGTTGAATGCTTCAAATTGACTTGTGTTAATCTGATATGAACCTGTCACCTGTGCAACTTCAAAACTGACCAACGACCATCATTGTTAGCCATTAGCAAATGTCCATCATAATTTCCAAAACATTCTTGAATGGTGAAAAACTTGACGATATCATCGAGCCATATAAGGTATGACTATATTGACGAACTTTTAAATATATGGTAGCAGCTCTGCGAGAGTGCGTAAGACTTTGCGCAAATACTGAAAACTGAAGGGAAGCCTGACAATGCTTTGTCGACTAAGTACTGTTGACCAAAAATGTAGTCAAAACACTCTTCATTAATTCTTTCCTCCTTAATTCCTTCTTCTATGAGCTCCAAAGAGTTAGACAAAATGGCATAGTTCCCAAAGTCATCTTCTTTGTACTTTAATTCATTCCTTGGGTCTTCTACAGGATACCTCCTTTCCAATTCTCTGTTTAAACTAAACATGGCTCCATCTGGCGTGGGAATGGTGGCATAAGTTAAATCCCTCTGTATATTACCTCCTAAATCTGCAGCTATTTTTCTTGAGAGCAACATACCCCAAGCATCAGGCACATCAATCACCACTATGTCCATTTCAATCATACTATCATGAAAGGCAGCCAAATGCACTTGTATGTTTTTTATCAAGCCAATCACCTCAATCATTTTACTATCCATGGCACAAATGTTATGGTAAGGGCTTGAAATCCTTAAATTTCACTGTTCCATTACTCTCTTAGTCATAACATTTGAACTTGCTCCTGAATCAAGCATGCAATTGTAAAGAAGATGATTGTTCACAAGTAAAGAAAGGAAAAATGGTTGATTCTTTTTATTTCTCCTATTCCAATTTTGCAAATCACAGGTGCATCCTGATAAACTATAGCTTGTGTCTTGTCAATATTACTTTGGGGAGGATCTTCTATAGCCTTGAATAACTTCCCCTTTTGAGATGGAATCTTCATAATTTATGCTACAAGAATCAACATTTTTGCATTATTGAACCATCCTCCTAAGTCAATATTTAATTCTGGATTTGTAGGAACATTTTATTTGAACTTGCTCCTGAAGCACTTGTTTGAGGTTTGTCTTGATTTCTAGTTCTATTCCTTTAATAAGTTAAACCTCTATATCTAGCCATTTCTCACTTGCTTGGGAGTAGGCTTATGACCAAATTTTTCGATTACTTTGTCCACAACTTCATTCATGCAATTTACCTCCCTACTATGCTCCATTAATTCCATCCATTCATTCATTTCCACATTATATTCATGACCAAACATATTAACTTATTCATTTTCTGATTTAGAGGACTCTTCTTCATCACAAATTTGAAGAAAGATTTGGCAAGTTGATTCTTCATGAAATTGCCCACAAGGCCTATAATATGGGATAACTTGGTGGTCAACCAAATTAGTAGACTCAAAAGGATTTGGGGGCCTTCTCTCTTGTGGTGGAGCTCTCTTTTTCCATTTATCATTTGGCTTATGATGAGATATGTTAGCTTGAGCTCTCTCCATGGCCACCAACCTAATTTGCATAGTTGTCATCTCATTAGCATGTTCTCTCATTTGATTAGTCTGGTTAATCTCCATTTGCTTGATTCATTGGGTGAGTTCATTGATGCCATCATTAGAAGATTCTTGATTTTCAACTTTCTTCTTCTTCTCCTCATTGGTTTTGGAAGAAGTTCCCCTTGAGAAACCAGGAATATTTGACTTCCTAACATCTTGCATATTCTTATTTATTTTGATAGTATACTTTTGTGCATCCTTTAGTGTTGTTGGCTCTTTGTCCCTTAACTGATATTAGATTTATCTCTCAAAGGCTTCCATATAATGAATTAAGATTGAAGCATCAAGATGCGTAATAGTTTGAGGGAGGCTTTTAACCAAGTCATTAAATCTTTTATTGAATTCTTCCATTGATTCATTTTCCTTCTTTTGACTAGTGCTAAGGGTAGCCAATAAATGACAATCTTCCTCACCCCATCTTTCGATGAAGACTTTATGAATTTCAGCGAAGGTGCTAAATTTATCATCATCTCGTTCCAAGAACCAATCTAAGGCATCATCTTCTAAAGACAAGACAAAAAGCTTCATCTTGGTATCTTCATAGTTATGAGCATTGCACCATCTACTGATGCACGCACCGAATTTTCTGATGTGAGATTTGGCGCTAACATCATTGTTTCCTTGAAAAATAGGTAATTTCTCAATAGCTTTCTCGGGAAGAGGATGAGGATAACCTTGAATATTAGTGAAATTACATGGATTATATTGGTCACCCATAGTTGTTGTAGGATTATTAGATACAAATCAGAAATGTATATCAGAGATTGCTTCTTCCCCAAGACTTTCAAGGAGCCTACGAGGAGCTAGTCTGTTTATTCTCCTCCTATACATCCTTTTAGGTTCAAGAAGAAAATCAACCAACCCTTGCAGGTTGCTCCTGGTAGGATACCTCAAAGAATGATCAAATGGAGTCGCCACTTGGAGATTAAGTAATGTCTAACAACAAATCTTAAGTTGTGAAAATTTTAAGGGACAATTTTTAAAAGAATTAAATAAATTTTGTCAATTAACCAAGGATAAGAGACTTATCTCTAACAATGACACCAAATATGTTGTCGTCCTAATACACACCTACAAACGTGGAGAAGTCTCCAACCCACTTAGTGTGTCCTTGGAAGCACAAACATGAATCCAAACCCATTGTCACCTCAATCTGGATTCCTTCCGTCTAGGCTCACTCCTAGGGAAGCCAAGGGGGCTAGACCCTATTAAACTATGTGAAGGTTTTATTAAATGTTCCAGGAGTTAATCAATTTGTTGATTAGGGGGACCAAACCCAATGACAATAAACCAATGCAATATGCAATCTTTTAATGACAAGCGAACCTTTATTTTATAAACAATTAGACTAGTTCCTAAAGATTATTAAATTCCACTCAAAATATTCACAAAAATGTATCTTTACAACTTGAAATAAAAAAATAAATTTATCCACACAATGATTCACAAAATAACTTTACATATAAAGAATACTTCCCAAAGAATTAAAGAATGTTTGAATAAGAAATAAAGAATAATGTGAATACCTTGCAAAAAATAAATAGAATGTAAATTCTTGAAAATAAATTACTGAAATAAAAATTGCAAGTGTTCAGGTTGCTTTAAGTTTCTTTTTAACTTAGTGGTTTGGATGTGAGGAGTTGCAAGCTTAAGCTATGTGACTATCCCAAGTCCATATCCCTTAGCCAAGAGGAAATGTTAGGTGCTCAATAAGAAGAAGAACACGGTTCTCCCCTAGCTCCACAGGTCAAGTCCAAAGTGCTTGGGTGCTCAACAAGGAGGACACTTAGTGCCATGAAATCGTCTATGGTTTCAACCTCTTCTATCCTCCACACGTCACCTTATTTTAGTGGCCAAACAATAATGGAGAATGGGTGCCTAATTAAATTATTCACTCAATCATTTGCCCTTTATTATTACCCAATATCCACAAGGTGGCAAGGGGAGGGAATACGGGGCAAAGGCAGGGCAAATTTTGTTTACTTTGCAACATAAAAGAGACTTTTAAACATTAGCCAACACGATTTTGCAGGATGGCATGGCCACTCACATGCAAGGTGTGGACAATCAAATAATACTTAAAATAAATAACTTAAGCACATTAACCACACTACTTTGGCACAAGGTGGAGGACAAAGCCTTTCGATTTTGTGTCAAAGGTGGACAAAATTAACTAAAGAAAAAATAAATAAATAAAATTAATCCTAGCCGATACGATTTTGCAAGGATGATAGAGTCAAGTGCAATGCAAGGTGTGGGAAAACAATCAAAATTAACGTACAGATTTTAAACTTGGACAGAAAAAAAAAAAAAAAGTGCAAGCACAAGAGACTCTATTGGGTTGCTTACAATAGCTTTAGAAAGTGAGAGAGAAAGAGGGGCTTTGCACCAAAGGTTGTAGATGTGAGCTTGAACTTTTAGTAGCTAAATTTGGGAAGCACCTCCCTTTTTAATGGTGAAAACCTACATAAAACAACAAACAAAGCTTGCTAGAAAGTGCTAAAAATCACCAAAAAATGTTAGTTTTGAATTAGCATATGTACACAAAAATTTACAATAAAAATCTGAACTTGGAAATTGATTTTTTAAGCAAGATTTAAGTGATTATGTATGCAGAAAATAAGTAAATAGAATGTTGAAAATGAAATATAAAATTATGTGAAACAAAATGAAGGCTTTGGAGTTCCTCCTCCAAGCTTTGACAACTTGCAAATCTGTAAACTCTTGCTACACAATGAGGCAAGAAGGTGAGATCTTTTAAAAGGCCTACAAAATAATTTGCAAACACTAATAAAAACAAATCACATAAACCTATAACAATACTACTGCATATTTATCCCTAGAAAAATACTTTGCTTAAGGTTCTTCAAGTAAAACAATGTGAAGCAAAAATAAACAAAATTTTACAATATTACCTCATTAAGAGAAAATACCATACAAGAGTAGCTAAAAAGCACCAAGAATACACCAAGAACACTAAGGGACCCTCTAAAGCTTCACTTTATTGCTCAAAAGAATGGTTGCAAAATTGCAACAAAATTACATGAGAGAAATGGGAGAGAGTGGGGAGAAATTTTGGGATAATGGAGTTACTGTGAAAACTTCATGTGAAAATGAGAAGAGCGGGATTCCTTTTAAAGGAGGGAGAGAGGAGAGATCCATCCGAGAGAGAGAGAGAGAGAGAGAGAGAGAGAGAGAGAGAGAAGAAGAAGTCAAGGAGGGCGCACTTTTAGAGTTTTGGAGTGAGTTAGGGTTTGAGAGGTGAGATGTGAAGGGGGAAAACACCTTTCCATTTTTTCAAACATTATGTTAGGCTGTAGGAAGGGCACACTTAGGGTTTTGACACTTTTTTACTTTAATTTTTACTTTTCCCTAAGTTCATGAGGAAGGGGGGTGCACTTTTCACTAGGGAGACTCACTTTTGGTTGTTGACTTGGCATGGGCGGAGGGGGTCTTCTAAGTGGATTTTCACTTTTTCAACTTAGGAAATACATTAGAAATCATTTCCCCACTCTCTCTCTCATGACTTTAAACATTTTTACAATTTTTGTCTTTTTACCTTAGCCAATTATTTGTTGACTTTTGACTGTTTTGGGCTCCTCATGGACAATGACCTAGCAAAACTTGTCCAATTGAGATGAAACTAGGTCCAAGGGTGTAAGGGGTCATAAGCCATTTGTTTTGAGTATGCACACCCTTATACAAAATCCACAAGGACCAAATTTGTACATTTTTCATAAAAAATAATTAAAATTTCCAATTTACGAAAAAATTTAATTATTAAAAAATCCGATCAAAACCTAACATAATTTACAACAAGGACATTTAAGGAGATGTCTAACAAGGCCATTTACAACACTTATAAACCTTAGTCACCCACTGGGCTCGATCATTAGAACACATTTCACCACTTTGGAGGATTATTGAGTGAAAAACTCAAGTAATTAAAATCATTGTAAAACAAAATTAATTACATGTTGAAAAAAAACACTCGATGAAAGGACTTCCCTAATGATAAATTCATAGGAAAATAAATTATTAAAACTTGACCCATCCTAACATATTACAAAATGATCCCACACAGAGGAGTAGACATTTTGTGGACATAGAAAGAAGTGTTGGGGGGGGAATTACCCTGCTGAGCCAAAAGTATTCAAACTTGTCATACCACAAGGTACATATCTTTGTGGCACATGACATTGGCACCTAGTTGAAATAGGTGGTCAACAGATGAGTTACAAGTGTCACCCATCCAAGAGAGAGAGACCAAGTCAAGGAGGGCACACTTTTAGGGTTTTGGTAGTGAGTTAGGGTTTGAGGGGTGGTGTGTGAAGGGGAGAAACCCATTTCCTCTTGTTCAAACATAAGGTTAGGCTATAGGAAGGGCACAATTAGGTTTTTAGGCACTTTTTCACTTTAATTTTTACTTTCCCCTAAGTTCATGAAAAAGAGGGGCGYAYTTTTCACTAGGGAGGGTCACTTTTGGTTGTTGACTTGGCATGGGGGGGATTCTATGTGGATTTTCACTCTTCCAACTTAGGAAATAYTTTATAAATCATTTCCCCACTCTCTCTCATGACTTTAGAAACTTCAATTTTTTGGCTTTTTATCTTAGYCAATTATTTGTTGAYTTTTCACTGACTTGGACTCCTCATGGACAATGACCTAGCAAACCTTGTCCAATTGAGCTAAAATTTGGTCCAAAGGTGTAGGGGCTCATAAGCCATTTTATTTGAGTACTCACACCCCTATATAAAATCCAYAAGGACCGAATTTTTACATTTTTATCAAAATTAATTAAAATTTYCAATTTACGGAAAATTTTAATTATTAAAAAATCTTATCAAAACTTAGCGGAATTMTGCAAGACTCCAGGAGATGTCTAGCATTGTCATTTACAACATCTTTATACCTTAGTCACCCACTAGGCTCAATAATTAGAACGTCTTTCACCACTATGGAGGATTATTGAATGAAAAACTCAAGAGTAAATAAAATCACTAAAAAACAAGATTAATTACATGAGGAAAAAAAACACTCGATAAAGAGACTTCCCTAATGATAAAGTCCTAGGAAACTAAATATAACTTGATCCATGCTAACGTATTACAAAATTATCCCACACAGAGGAGCGAACATTCCATGGACACAAAAAGAAGTGTTGGGGGACAAAATTTCCCTATTGAGACATAAGTTTTCAAATTTTTCATGGCGTGAGGTCATATATATTCATGGTACATGACGTTGACACCTAGTTGAAATAGGTGGTCAACATCTAGCTCCATATGGGGACGTGTGCTCGATCTTTGAGAAGGAGAGCATGCGAGAACCTCATAATCTGCAAACAAAGTTCGCACCAATAACCAACATAAGTACATGTGTGAAAAGAATAAATAATAATCAAATAAATGACATGATATTGACAATTATCAAATAAATGAAATGACTATACAATGAATTATATACATAAATGAAATAATGACAAAATTGAAAGAATCAAAAGGAGAAAGGTTAGAGATACGTTACAAAGGCCCTTTGGACAGCAAATGACTGCGTTCAAGATCATTTCAAGGTGGAGCCTTTTCACTGGCATATCTAACTTTATGTCATCCAACTGGCTAAGATGAGTTGTCAAAAGAATTATACACTTTACTATGTTTTCTGATGTTCCGATGTGAACTCTTTTCTTAGTTCTCAACCACTTGATAGAATCTTCCTTGAATCCTTTCTGATGAAGTTGCATTGGTGCCAAGCGAAAAGATTTAAAGTTTTTCGACTTTAAACCTTCTTTGAAAGGCTTCGCATAATCTTCCATAGGGATGATATGTTGACTATTATTATCATCAATCACTTCCTTATTATCCCTACAATCCTTTATGAGGTTTGTTCCACTTTTTCTTTTTATTCTTTTTATGCCTGTCCTGTTTGTTGAAGACATCATCTTCGTTAAAATAAATATCCCCAATTTCTAAGACATATGGAACAGATGGCCCAAAAATTCCATCCAACTCTTCCTGATATCTGACCGATTCTTCTGAATGTTGGCGAACTGATGTTGATGATGCAGTCCCAAATGACAAATCCAACTCTGTTCTAGATTTTGAAAGAGTCACATCAATATCCCTTTCACTTGGAGCTTCTTCAGGAAAAAGACCATCAAAAGATTCCATGGCATCCCAAACATTACAAATACTTGGGAGTTCATCCTTAAGTTCATCTTTGGCAGATGCTAGAAAATTAGATGGTATCTCATAACATCCCATCTCTAGTTCACGATATACAAAGTCATTTATGGGTTTCTTAGGATCTTTGGCACGATATTTTCTTTCCAATTCTCTGTTTAATCTAAACGTGGCCCCATCTGGAGTGGGAATGGTGGCATACGTTAAATCCATTTGTATACTACCCCCCCAAATCTGCCACTGTTTTCCTTGAGAACAACATACCCCAAGCATCGAGCACATCAATCACCACTATGTCCATTTCTATTTGAATATCAGGGAAGGCATCCAAATGCACTTGTAAGCCCTTTATCAAACCATGCACTTTAATTGTTTTACTATCCATGGCACAAATGTTATGATAAGGCCTTGAAATACTAAAATTTAATTGTTCCATTACTTTCTTAGTTATAACATTTGAACTTGCTCCAGAATCAAGCATGCAATTGTGAAGGAGATAATCATTCATAAGTAGAGAAAGAAAAAACAGTTGATTCTTTTCATTTCCCCTATCCTAATTTCGCAAAATCATAGGTGCATCCTAGTAAGCTAAAACTTGTGGCTTGTCACCATTACCTTGAAGAGGATGTTCTATAGCTTTGAACAATTTCCCCTTTTGAAATGGAATCTTCATAATTTATGCCACATGGACCAAAAAAATTTCATTATTCAACCACCCTCCTAAGTCAATATTTAATTCTAAATTTTTAGGAACAATTGATTTAGGAGGGGAGGACTTGTCTTAGGAATGCTTGTTTGTGGCCTATCTTGATTTTTTGTCCCATCTCTTTGATAAGTGAAACCTCTATATCTAGCCATTTCTGATGCTTGCTTGGGAGTATGCTTATGACCAAAATTTTATGTTACTTTGTCCACAACTTCATTCATGCAATTTACCCCCCTACTATACTCCATTAATTCCATCCATTCATCCATGCCCACATTATATTTTTGACCACACAAATTAACTTTCTCATTTTCTGATTTGGAGGACTCCCCTTCATCACAAATTTGAAGAAAGATTTGGCCAGTTGATTCTTCATGAAATTGCCCACAACTCCTACAATATGAGATAACTTGGTGTTCAACCAAGTTAGTAGTCTCAAAAGGATTTGGGAGCCTTTGCTCTTGTGGTGGAGGTCTCTTTTGCCACTTATCATTTGGCTTATGATGAGATCTGTTAGCTTGAGCCCTCTCCATGGCCACCAACCTATTTTGTATGGTTGTCATCTGATTAGCATTTTCTCTCATTTTATTAGTTTGGTTAATCTCTATTTGCTTCATTTGATTACCCTGGTTAATCTCCATTTGCTTAATTAATTGGGTGAGCTCATTGATGTCATCACTAGAAGATTATTGATTTTCAACTTTCTTCTTCTTCTACTCATTGGTTTTGGAATAAGTTCCCCTTGAGAAACCAAGAATATTTGACTTCCTAGCATCTTGCATATTCTTATCTATTTTGATAACATACGTTTGTGCATCCTTTAGAGTTGTTGGCTCTTTGTCCCTTAATTGATATTTAATTTCTCCCTCAAAGGCTTCCATATAATGAATTAGGATTGAAGCATCAAGAGGCTTAATAGTTTGAGGGAGACTCTTAACCAAGTCATTAAATCTTTTATTGAATTCTTCCATTGTTTCATTTTCCTTCTTTTGACTAGAGTTAAGGGCAACCAATAAATGACGGTCTTCCTTCTGATCACTCCCATCTTTCATTGAAGACTTTTGTGATTTCTGCTAAAGTGTTGAATTTGTTAGGATCTTTTTATGAGAACCATTCTACTTCATCCCCTTCCAGAGAATACACAAAAAGAGTCATCTTCACATCTTCATAATTGTGACCATTACACCATTTTTAGATGCACATGTTGAAATTCAGGATGTGAGTCTTCGCACTAACAACATTGTTTCCATGAAAAGAAGAAAATTTCTCAATAGCTTTGCCAGGAATAGGATGAAGATAACCTTGAATATTAGTAAAATTACATGACCTCAATGGGTCACCCATAGTTGTTGTAGGATTAGTATGTACAAACAAGAGATGTATATTAGAGATTGTTTCTTCTCCAAGACTTTCAAGGAGCCTACGAGGAGCTAGTCTGTTTATTCTCCTCTTATACACCCTTTCAGGTTCAAGAAGGGAATCAACCAACCCTTGCGGGTTGCTCCTGGTAGGATACCTCAAGGAATGATTACATGGAGTTGCCACTTGGAGATTAATCAATGTCAAATAACAAAACTCAAGTTAAAAATTAAGGGAAAAGTTTATTACTTAGTTTTTAAAGAAATAATTAAATTTTGTCAATCAACCATGAATAAGAGACTTGTCCTTAGCAACAACACCAAAGATGTTGTCGTCCTAATACACACCTACAAACGTGGAGAAGTATCCAACCCACTTGGTATGACCTTGGAGACACAGCTAAATCCAGACCCACTGTCACCACAATCTGGACTCCTTTCGTCTAGGCTCACTCCTAGGGAAGCTAAGGGGGGTAGACCCTATTAAACTATGTGGAGAGTTTGTTAGTTCTAGGAGTTAATTGATTTGTTGATTAGTATTACCCAACCCAATGACAAACAACCAATGCAATATGCAATCTTTCTATGACAAACAAAATTTTTCTTTATTAAACAATAATTAGACCAGTGCCTAAAGATTATCAAACTCCACTTATTCCAATATACACAAAAGAAATATAAGTTTACAAGAATAAAACAAATTAAGAACTGTCTACACAATGAATTAAAAAATAACGTTATACAATTACTTTAAAAGAACAAATAATGTTTATGAATGAATCAATGTGAATATTTACACATGAAAAATAACTTGCACAAAATAAATAGGATGTAAATACTTGAAGATAAATTGCAAGGAGATGTAAATGTTGTGCAAGTGTTTAGGTTGTTTTTTAGTTAATTTTAAGTTTATCTTTAGCTTAGTGGTTTAGATGTGAAATGTTGCAAACCTAAGCTATGTGACTACCCCAAGTCTTTATCCCTTAGCCAAGAGGAAATGTTGGGTTCCTAATAAGAGGAACAACAAGGTTCTCCCCTAGCTCCACAAGTCAAGTCCAAAGTGCTTGGGCGTTCAACAAGGAGGACACTTAGTGACGTAAAACCATCCCCGGTTTCAATCCCTTCTAGCCTCCACAAGTCACCTTATTTTAGAGGCCAAATAATAATGGAAAATGAGTACCTGATTAAACTAACCACTCAATCATTTTCCCTCTATTTTTACCCAAGATCCACAAAGTGGCAAGGGGAGGGAATATGAGGCAAAGGTGGGGTAAATTTTGTTTACTTTGAAAAATAAAATGAAACTTTAAACACTAGCCATCATGATTTTGCAGGATGACATAGCCACTCACATGCAAGGTGTGGGCAAACAAAAATTACTTAAAATAAATAACTTAAACAAATTAACCACACTACTTTGGCACAAGGTGGAGGAAAAAACCTTCTGATTTTGTGGCAAAGGTGGACAAAATTAACTAAAGCAAAAATTAGAAAATATTTATAATCCTATCTGGCACGATTTTGCAAGGATGGCAGAGCCAATCACAATGCAAGGTGTGGGGGAAAGAAATAGAAAATATAAGCTCAATGGACTCTCTTGGGCTGCTTACAATGACTTTAGAAAATAAAACAAATAAATAGATAAAATAAAACAAATAAATAAATAAATAAAATAAAACAAATAAATAGCTTGTAGTGGTCAATTTTGGGTAGCACCTCCCTTTTTAATGGTGAAATATGTATAAAAAAACAAATAAAACTTGTTGGAAAATGCTAAAAATCACCACAAAATGTTAGTTTTATGTTAACATATGTACATAAATATTTACAGGAAAAAAAAAATATATATATATATATATGAACTTGGAAATTGATTTTTTTAACAAGATTTAAGTGACTATGTATGCAAAAAATAAGTAAATAGAAGGTTGAAAATTGAATAGAAAATTATGTGAAGCAAAATGAAGCTTTTAGAGTTCCTTCTCCAAGCTTTGACAACCTGCAAATCTGTAAACCCTTGCTACACAATGGGACAAGAAGTTGAGATCTTTTAAAAGGCCTACAAAATACTTTGCAAACTCTCATAAAAACAAATGACATAAATCTATAGCTATACTACTACAAATTTATCCCTAGCAAAATATTTTGCTTAGGGTTCTTCAAGTAAAACAATGTGAAGCAAGAATAAAAAAACCTACAATGTTACCTCACCAAGAGAAAATACCACGCAAGAGTAGCCATTAGAACCAATAATACACCATGCAACCACCAAATAACACCAAGAGATCCTCCAAAGGTTCACTTTATTGCTCCAACAAAAGGTTACCAAATGACACCAAAATTACAAGAGAAAAATGGGAGAGAATGAGAGAAAATGGAGAGAGATTTTGGTATAATAGAGTTGCTGTGAAAAATTCATGCCAAAATGAGAAGAGAGGGATTCCTTTTAAAGGAGGGGAGATGAAAGACCCCTCTTGGATGAGTTGCAAGTGTCACCCATCCAAGAGAGAGAGAACAAGTCAATGATGGCACACTTTTAGGGTTTTGGTAGTGAGTTAGGGTTTGAGGGGTGAGGTGTGAAGGGGTAAAATCCTTTTCCTCTTGTTCAAACATGAGGTTAGGCTATAAGAAGGGAACACTTAGGGTTTTAGGGACATTTTCACTTTAATTTTAACTTTCCCCTAAGTTTATGAAGAAGGGGCGCACTTTTCACTAGGGAGACTCACTTTTGGTTGTTGAGTTGGCATGGGGGGGGATTCTAAGTGGATTTTCACTCTTCCAACTTAGGAAATACATTATAAATAATTTCCCCACTCTCTCTCATGACTTTAGACACTTTTACAATTTTTTGGCTTTTTACCTTAGCCAATTATTTGCTGACTTTTTGACTGACTTTGACTCCTTATGGACAATGACCTAGCAAAACTTTTCCAATTGAGTTGAAATTTGGTCCAAAGGTGTATGAGGTCATAAACCATTTGATTTGAGTACTCACACCCCTATACAAAATCCATAATGACCAATTTTTTAATTTTTTCATCAAAAATAGTTAAAATTTCAAATTTACGGAAAATTTTAATTATTAAAAAATCCTATGAAAACTTAACGGAATTTTGCAAGACTCTAGGAGATGTCTAGCATGGTCATTTACAACATCTTTAGACCTTAGTCACCCACTGCACTCGATCATTAGAACACATTTCACCACTTTAGAGGATTATTGAGTAAAACACTCAAGAGTAATTAAAATCGCTGAAAAGAAATATTAATTACCTAAGAAAAAAAAAACACTCAATGAAGGGACTTCCCTAATGATAAAGTCCTAGGCAACTAAATAAAACTTAACCCATGTTAACATATTACAAAATTATCACACGCAAGGGAGCAAACATTCCATGGACACAAAAAGAAGTGTTGGGGGGCAAAATTGCCCTGTTGAGCCATAAGTCTTCAACTTTGTCATGGCGCGAGGTCATATATCTTCAAGGTACATGACATTGACACCTAGTTTAAATAGGTGGTCAACAAGTCCTAAGGAGAAAAATAATGAAAAAATGCATGGAACCATGTGAAGATGCCCCTGTTATATTGCAAAATATGGATTAGAATAAGGGGAATGGGAGCATCCAACCTTTCTACATCTCTTTGTTGGTTAATAATCTTTTTCTTCATAACTTCATGCTCTATTCAGACGTTTCATCAAATGTCATGACGCGGAAATTCATGGAGAAATTAAACTTGGAGATCTCAAGACCTTACCACAATGTTTGTGCCATGGATTCAAGAGAAATCAAGGTCCATGGACTAATAAAAGATCTTCAAGTACATCTAGCAATCTACCTGGATTTATCAATATTAAAGGATGTTGTTGTCATAGATGTACCAGATGCATGGGGTATGCTCTTGTCACGGAAGTGGGATGCAAGTTTGGGAGGTATCCTTCAAATGGATTTGTCATATGCTACCATCCCAACATGTGATAACACTTTTGTCAAGCTTAATAGAAAACAAGAAAGAGGTACCATGTAGAAGATCCCAAAGAACCTATGAATGAGCTTGTTTATGAATTAAAGGATCTTGGTATCTATGTGATATTGACCAACTCTTTACCACCCATTAAAGAAGAGTTTAAGGAAGAAAGAGTTGACGAGATATGGGAAACCATGGATTCCTTTGTGAAATATCCCAAATCTGGTGGATCTGGATATTAACTGTTGAACTAGTGTTTAAGTTCTCGGATATGATACTCTTGGGGTT
The DNA here is from genome assembly GCA_000966675.3 of Picea glauca. Lineage (NCBI taxonomy): Eukaryota > Viridiplantae > Streptophyta > Pinopsida > Pinales > Pinaceae > Picea > Picea glauca. The sequence continues at coordinate 87,522 of JZKD02S1798419.1, forward strand.
TCTGGATGCATTTTAGAGTCTTGTTTTAACATGCGTGGTGATTTTGCATGTGTGTGTTCAGATAGAGAGGGTGTTTTAGTGCATGCAAGTAAATAGGAACCACACAACTCAATAACATGTATTATATGAAATAGTAGGAAATACAATTGATATGTTGAAAGAAGAGAACTAATCATTAGCTAGATCTCATGGATCATCACTGGAATACAATGCAACTAATATAAAATACCCGTGATCAGAAGATGTGAAGGGATCTACAACATGCACAGATAGATCGGCTACATGCAACTTTGAAAACTCACGCAATTGTTTCAAATGAAGAATATATTCGCCTTGGTGGATACACTCGTACGATCAGCCTGAAAACTATCTCAAACTATGTGCCTTGGCCTCTAGGCTCCTCCTAATATCTGTCAGACTGAAGATACTCGTTGAAGCTCTGGATGGACCTCGGATTAGATCCCCTGGGGGTTGTGCACCTCATGGGCTCTGGAAATGCGCCCTAATGATTCCACCGACAGAATCAAATGATCCCTGTTTCAAAATGAGTGCCCTAGCCTCCTTTGAAATGAGTCGGAAGGGTCTCCCCGGATCTGATCCAATGAGCTCTCTAGAAACCCCAATGTCCTTCCCCAAGTATTGTGCACTTCCTGGTTGTCTAGTGTGCCATGGAATATTCCACAGTCATAATCTGATGATTGATGGCTCAAAAGAAGTGCCATGGCTCCCTCTCAACTGGGTCAGAAGGAATTGGTGAGATCTACCTTGGTCTCATCTAGCTACACAAAATTGTCTCTAACCCTTGCACCCTCACTCACTGCAATGCGCGCTCTCTGAAATGGGTATACAAAATACAGATTTGGCATAGTGAAGTACCTGTATGGTCCTCCCGATAGGATAGGATGTGTATTCCAACACTGAAACCGATCTATGGTGGTGGTTTCCTCTAGAAATCCACAAAACATATGTTGAGGTCGACTTCCTCCTCTAGAACCTATTCTCAAATCAAAATCATAACATAATGAGGAATTAGGTCGAATTCCTCTTCTTATACCTCCACCATTCTAATTTGTCGTTGACATCACTTAAGTTAGGTGCCTTTCCTCCTAAGTCGAATGTGAATAATTAATTAAGTCCCCCTTAACACCTTTTTCTTCTATTTCTCCATTGACTTTGGCTTAAGTGACTTTTCCTATGCTTTTTGACTTAATTCATCCTTTATCCATTTATTCACCCTTATTTCTCCCTTTGTTCCTTGTTTGTGCATGACTATAGTCTACAGGAAGAGATAGACTACTAAGTCAATCCCTATTGAGGCTATTCTTGGGAACGAGACATCACAGTCCTCCCTTCCCGAGATTGTTTGTCATCAAGCAACAACAATCCTAGGTGTTGCAATATATGCTCTCCCTCCCATGTGACATCTTCCACTGGAAGTCCCCTCCATCTGACTAAGCACTCCCTGATGACCCTACTCCTCAACCTGCGCTCTCTCCTCTCTAACACCTCCTCTGACATTAACTCCAACTATCCCTCCTCATACAAGGGCGAAAACTGCTCTGAAATGGACACATGTTGTCCCACTGACTTTTTAAGGAAAGAAACGTGGAACACGTTGTGTATCTTGCAACCCTCTGATAGCTCCAGCTCGTAGGCCACTTCTCCTACTTTCCTGATGACTCTGTACGGCCCATAAAACCTAGGCTTCATCTTCTCTTCCCCGCTCCTCTTCAACAAAGATTGTCTGTATGACTGTAATCATAGAAAAACCAAGTCCCCTACCTCGAAACTGCGCTCTATCCTCTACCTATTTGCATAAATCTTATGTTGGTTCTGAGCTACCTGCAGATTCTCCTTCACTGCTCTCAGAATCCTATGACTCTCCTTAATCTAGTCTTTGACCCCTGGGACCCCGCTATCCCCAAACAATCTCCACAAAAGAGGGTGCATCATATCCATACAATGCTCTAAATGGTGACATCTTGATAGACATGTGGTAAGTTGTGTTGTAACAATACTCACCCATGTGCAACCATCTCACTCATGTGCGTTGTTGCTCCCCCACATAATTGCTCAGATACCCCTCCACCCATTTGTTGACGATCTTCATCTGTCCATCTGTTTGCGGGTAGTAGTTGGTACTCGTGGCTAACTTTGTTCCCACCAACCTGAAGAGCTCCTGCCAAAACGCATTGATGAAACGCCCATATCTATCACTGATTATCTTCCTGGGTAAACCATGCAATATGAAAACCTCTCTGAAAAATAGCTCCACTACCTGTATGGCCTTATAGTCTATGGGTATGGCAAAGAAGTGTGAAAATTTGGTTAGCTTGTCGACCACTACAAATATATAGTCCATGCCCTGCACTCGAGGAAGTCATGTAATGAAGTCCACATAAATGCTCTCTCATTTCTGCTTCGAAATGGGTAGAGGCCGAAGTAACCCTATGGGGTGTGTCTGCTCGGACCTATTCTGCTGACAAGTCGTGCACTTCTGGATGTACTTCAGTACATCATCCTTGAGACCCTTCCATGAGAATCTCTCCCTGATATGCCGATATGTTTTAAAGAATCCCTGATGGTTGGTTGTAGGTGAATTGTGACAACCTGTTGTCGTCCTAATACACACCTGCAAACATGGAGAAGTCTCCAACCCACTTGGTGCATCCTTGCAGGCACAAACTTGAATCCAGACCCACTGTCACCTCAATCTTGACTCCTTCCATCTAGGCTCACTCCTAGGGAAGCTAAGGGGGTAGACCGTATTAAACTATGTGAAGAATTTATTAGTTCTACGAGTGAATTGATTTGTCGATTAGTATTACCCAACCCAATGACAAACAACTAATGTAGTATGCAATCTTTCAATGACAAGCAAACCTTTGTTTATTAAACCACAATTAGAGTAGTGCCTGTTGAGGGAAAGGTATGGATTACCTTACTCAATCATTTTCAAATCTTTCTAGGCTAGGACAAGATAGTCAGAAATGTCACCCGAGGTTTTATAGCCTCAAAATATTCTCCCAATACGCAAGTATTAATTACTAGGATTGAGGATGATTTATTAATGGAAAGAATGTTGCAATATAAAATAAAATTTATACAAGTTTTTGTGATGAACACATATTACGATAAAGTAAGCATGGAGATCAAAAAGCAAAAATTAACAAAGTCACAAATGCACATATATGAGATAGAATAACAATCTGATTTTATTTCATTTTGAGATATCAAAAGTGTCTTTCTCTTTACAAAACCCCTATGACGGCATGGACCAAAGTCTGATTTAGAGATCCTCAATGAACACCATACAAAAAGACTCCAGCATTAAAGTAAAACTAAAATTTATAATCTCGATCAGCTTGCCACAAATTGTTGCCATTTCGCTCTGCAAGCTACCCTTTATCAATCATGAAACTTAATTCACAAACAGACAAGAATACATGGACTATCGAGGATGGACCAACGCCTCTAAAACAAGCGTCTGGAAAGTTTGGTTCAGTCTTGAACCTTGCTATCTACAATAAGAACCTGCTATCAAAAAAAGAATTAGGCTTTGAATAAACTCAAAAATGAATGAACATTGAAACTATCTCATGCAACCAAAGAGGAAACTTTATGCTTGTTTTCTCCTCCTATTCTCCTCATCTTTTCTTCTCATTCAGATTTTATTCTTTCCAAATAAGTTGAAGTAGTTCAATTACTTTCTTTAGTTAAGTTGATTTAACTTAACTAATTAGTTTAAGAGAAATAAATAATAATAATATAGTTAAGGGTCTTTAATTAATAATAACTAGGTAGGTGGGACCCCTTGTGACTCCCTTCATTTCCTTCTTTCAAATCATAAAATATAACACAAAAAGGACAATCATTTTTTACTATATGTCACCCTTGTAGCTCCCTCAAATATCTTTCAAACTGTATATTTAAATATCAAAAATAATTTATATCATATCCAAAAAAGAATATATATGTTCACATTATCCACATTATCCACAAAATATCAAAACAGAGTTGCTTGTCCAAAAATACTGAAAGCCATAAGGCATTGTATTCATCAACTGAAATCATAAATACACATAATCTAAAAACCATATTTGTCACTTTGTGAGACAATATTTATTTTTTCACTGTTGTTTCCCTAAGATTTCTCGGAAGGAGCCTGTGGTTGATTAGACCCTTGGGGTTGTATCTCGTTGATCACATGGAAACAATCATCCTTCAAATGCATGCGGGAAGACACATATTTTGAAGAATCATCAGAGGGAGAAGAAGGGGAGGCAGTTTCTTTTCCTTTAACTTGCACAAGTTGGGGAATATCAGTTTTTAGTCTCTTACTAGCATGTGAAGATTGAACTGGCAAAACAACACGGGCAATCTGGACATTAGGATTGATAGGTGGTGGCAAAGGCAATGACATAGTGGGCCAACCACGATGGTGATAGAAATGCGGGTTGACGATCTCTTGTAATCCATCATTTGCAAGAACTTTGGGTTGCAAAGACACATGTGGAGGAACAGGAATGTCAGGGATGTTCTAAGGAGGCTGGAAAGAGGGTCTTTCTGGTCGAAGATGAACTATTCCATGGCCAATCCAATTAAAGAACCCATCTTGGAAAAGATGGTTCAATTCTTGAGGATCAACATTAAAATGGATATAAAATCTAGGCCTCCTATGGCCTCGGTTCCAATTCCCCCTGCCTCTGTTATTTCTGCCAGTGTTTCCCCTACAGTTTGTCAGTAATAAATCTCTTAATAAACCATACATGACACTTGGCTTACATGAATAAAAATTGGCTCAAAAATTGATATGAGATACACGCAAATCCAGCCATCATTAACCATTCATTAATTGTCAAGTGAACAAGGGTTGATACGGTTCATGGAAAATATGGAGGGAGTGTAATTAGTGAAAAGTGGTATAATGATAGGGGATTAATACACGAATACTATTCAGCGATTAATCAAACAATTTACTGTGTAATAAAATATCAAAATATTTGTCACCAACCCTTGCTATATCGCTTTTACATAGACTTTTCCTTTTTATTTCACAGAACATGGATGCAATAAGTGAAATCACGATTATGAGGGAAATGTAATGAGCGAAAAATTATAGAATGACAGGGAATCAATATGGGTATTGTTCAATTGAAAATAAATCAATACATGCAATCAAAACATATCTCTTCCTAGACCTTCAAAGTTTAACAGTGTTCCCTTTTCAAAAAAATAATTCGAACCGGTACTTTCTTTGACAATTTGTTTGTTGGTTTCTAAACTATTTTATACAATAATCTATATGCCCAGAATTATTTAATTACAACAACCATTATATCCACATAATCATTATATGATAGTCATAATGAACAACATTGCAATCACTAGAAGAAACCATAATATCCTTTGAGTCAGGACCATAACATCAACCCCAATGCTTCATCCCTTAAAACCAACAAGAACACACACAGTGTTTACAGTAATTCATATCCATCATTTATTTAAACAATGTCCAATGCAATCAATCTGGACATTATAACTCTTATTCGAGCCTCAAACATTTCACACACAGGTGTCACTTTTATATAATCAACATACTGATTGAACCAAAATAACATTCAATACTTTGATCCCAAGCTTCAAATAAACAAGTGGGTACAGATCTCTTCCAGAATTACCAAACAAAGGACCCAACCAAAATCATGCCCAAGTAACCGAGCATGCACAGTGCTCCCATCAACCATCGAACTGGAGTAAATATGATATCAATGTAATATTTAGGGTTTAAGACAACAAGTGGAAGGTAAGAATGGTGGTTCGACTAGAGGGTTTGGTATTTGAATAGCGCAAACAACTCATTTTGTAGGTGTTCTATCATAACTTACCATAAACCAATAACTTGCAATAATGCTCTCAATTGTAAGGGTTTCGAAACAACAGACTGCAACTTCCAACATACAACACAAATGAAGCCAACCCCTTTAACAACACTGCAAAATGAGCGACCAAGTATAAACCTGTGCCCAACCAAAAGAATGAATAATGCTTTCATCAACTTTTGGGTGGCGTTATCTTCATATTGTGCAATGTTTTCCATGCAACTGTGTCGGTGAGGGCATAGCAAGGTAGTTAACAGCTCAGGGTTTTGCCCAGAGAAGGCACAAAATACTTTGATTTTTTATCAGTCCACATTGAAACCCACAGGGTTGAAATATGTCGTGTGTACACTAGCCACATAGACCGGTAGAATCGAAATAAAGCTGCGGCATTCGCAAAGCTCAGAGATTAAGCCTAGAGCTTTGGTAGACTATGATAATCAATTTCAACAGAGAGGCCAACCCGAATACAAATCCATGGCAAAGCAGGCTCAAGTGCAATCTGTATTCAACAATTCTATGTGAAGGATTACACAGCAAGAGTACCGCGACCATTTCTTTTAAAAAATGCCAATAGTCCAGAACCACCACCATAAGAAACCAAGGATGCAAACACCAATACATAGTTCAAAACATCATAACAACTTAAGAATCACACAGACCACGAGCAACTAGAGACAAAATTTGATTCAAAGGGCAGAATAACTCTCATGAATGGAAAAGTAAGAAAACCCATACTTGGAAAAGTCTACATGAGGAGAAAAATAAGACTGCATACTTCCTTCATGACCGAACAAGGCGGAGCAGCAACAACTACGAGAGCCAAAAAAATGAAAGAATGACTAGGGTGACGGGCTCGAGGGGAGTTTGAGTGACGTGCAGTAAATGCACGTCGCTTCTCCCTTCCAACTTCGTTGAATTTTTAGTACTATCCAAGCCCACTCACCATAGTGCTAAACTGAAACCATTAATCAACCAAAACCCGAAATTGCCATATCATTTTTGCAAAGTGCACCACCCCTTGGTAATATCAAGCTTCTTCAAATGTTAACTTCCTAGGAACACAAATCAATATGAAACTCAAACAATGCGCATAACCATAGTAGCAAGGGTCAAGAGCACCCAAACTCTTGTCATAACAATACATAACATTAGAACCTGAGTATAATTCTTTTATCCAAAAGGACAACATTATTATATTTTATGAGAGATCATCAAAGCCATTTAGTGCCATATTTTAATCATTCAACCAACACATATCACCATAACATTTTAAACTATGATCTGGAACAAATGAATTGTAGAAGACTGTGTTGTTTCCATCACATAAGCAAACAAAATATAAGTGTTGCTTATCCACCATAGTGCCATAAGTCTAACAAGGGGGTCCCACCTACTAGTTTATTATTAATATAGTTAAATAATAAAGCTTGGCAATCATTTGTGAGCATAGTATTCATCGTTGCATTTTTAAGCATCAACAAACTGACAACTCCATAGGGAAATATGTTTCTAGCAGATTAAGAACTCAAAATGTCTGGTTTTCCAGACCAAGTGAACAATGGATCAAAGAATTATTTACCAGAATGATTATGCAACAGGGGGAGTGAGGCGGTTTAAGGGAAAAAATGATCCGGAACTTTGGGAATAACTCATGAAAAGTGTTACATATGAGAGGTTTATTCATGTATGCATAACATTCAATTGGTCACAATGAAAGAGTTTATTGTTTAAAGGAGAAAAACTTCTGGTGTGCTCTTTTTGAGACTCATGGTGGAGGGAAGAAAGGGAAGACAGAAAGTAGGGATGAAAATCCAATTATCTATCTAACAACAGTACTGGAAGCAAAGAGCAATTTCAGTGATGTCTACAAGGGGGACATCATGACAACTGTGTAACTTGATTGTTATTGATTAACAATACTTACAGAATAATATTGTTGTGGAAAAACTGATCCAAATTTTATCTATGAAAAGAAGAAGAAATCAATAAAAGAAAAAGAAAAAACGAAAATGAAACAGTAGAAAATGAAAAAAAAAACAGCGAAGCAAAATCATAACAGTGAAATAGAAAACTATGATACATAAGTGACCTTCATACAACGTTTAACCTTCAAACTGGTTCCACATAGTGTTTCAAGTGGGAATTGTTGATACTATAGGAAAATAATCGCTCTTCTAAGTCCTTTAGAAGATAAGAATTTGCACCCACGACAAAAATGATTTTAAAAGGACCCAGCCATAATTTTTGAAACTTCAAATGTCTTTCTTTATCAGCATGGGCTGAATCCCAAAGAAAAACTTTATCATTAACTTTAAATCTGACAGCTTTTGCGCTTTTATTGAAATATTTCTTTACGGTTTGTTGTCTTCTCTTTATGTTCTCCAAGGAAAACATCCTTTGTTCCTCTAAAGCTAACAATGCATTTATCCTTTGAGAGACATTAGAAGAATTTAATTCTTCGATTTGTAGCATCAACCATAGAGAAGAAAGTCCCAGCTCGGTAGGAAAAATAACTTCTTGATCATAAACAAGCTAAAAGGGACTGCAACCTGTGCTTAGCTTAGTAGTAGTGTGATCTGCCCACGGGGCGTAAGTGAGGAGGGTGTGCCATTGATGAGGCTTATCTTCAATGAGCCTCTTGATGATCCTAACCAGATTTTTATTAGTAGACTCGGCTTGCCCATTTCCTTGAGGGTAATAAGTTGATGAGGTGAAATGTTTGACTCCCAGCTTAGCTAGAAACTGAGTCAGCTTAGCAGAAATGAAAGTAGGACCATTGTCTATAATAATTTCTAAAGGAATGTCAAATCTGGAGAAAATATTAGTTTCAAGGAAAGAAATAACCTGTTCATCGTGTGAATGTTTAAGTGGGACAACTCCAGACCACTTAGTGAAATAATCTGTGGTTGTCAAGATAAAAACATGCCTTGTTGAAGATGGAGGATTAATAGGACCGATAAACACCAGACCCCATTTTGAAAAAGGAAAATCAGGGAGGACAGGTTGCAGAGGCATGACAAAAAGACGTTATTTCCCAGCGAATTTTTGGCACTTGTCACAAGATCTTAAAAAGTTATAAGAATCTTGAAAAACTGAAGGCCAATAATAACTTTTTCTGATGATTTTAAAAGCAGTAGTTTTAGCAGAAAAGTGACCACCCACATGAATAACAGAATCTGAAGACCCATGGGTTTCTTGTAACAATTTTTTTGCTTCCTCATTATTCACACACCGAAGTAATATACCATCAACAGATCTCCTAAATAAGAAGTCTCCTAAAATAACATATCTGGAAGATTCAAGATGGAGTCTTCTCCTTTGATGAGTATCTAAGCTATCTGGACATTTCTGATTTTGCAAGTAATACACCAGATTTGTATACCAGGGATGTTCAGCTATATGAAGGGTTTGACTATCAATGTAAAATAGTGTTGAAAGAGCATTATATTGTTCGTCAATTTCTTCACTTGCTTCAGCATGTTGAGCCAAGTGAAGGGATAAGTCTCGTCCCTTAATTGTTTTCAAAGTCATGATGTTTAAATCATGCTCCTAGATCTTCGCAAGCCAATGTGCAAGCTTCCTTGAAAGATAAGTCCGTGAAAGCAAAAACTTGACAGTAGGCAAAGGGACTTTTACCAGTGTGTGCTTTCCTAGGATAAAGTGGCGAAATTTCTCCACATCTTTAACAAGAGCGAATGCATGTTTTTCGATATAAGAATACTTGAATTCATCATCTGATAAGCTTTGACTCATGTACTCTACTGTTTTTTTGTTATTTTGGTCATCACATTGTACAATAATAGCAGAAATTTATTTCTCTGTGGCATTAGTATATATAATAAAAACTTTCTCAAAGTTTGGCTTCGCCAAAACTGGTGCGGAACTGATTGCCTTCTTAATCCTTGCGAAAGCATTCTCAACATCTTCAGTCCAAGAAAATGAGCGATCTTGCTTGAGAAGATTGTGAATTGGTTTGACCATTACAACAAAATCAAGAACAAATCTACAGGCAAAGTTGATGATGCCCATAAAGGCTTGAACCTCCTTTTTGGAAGTGGGGGCAGGAAGGTTTAGAATAATAGTGATCCTTTCGGGATTTATGCTTATTCCTGAATTAGAAACAATATGTCCAAGGAGCTTTCCCTTGGTAATGTCGAAGATAGACTTAGAAGGATTTAAAGAAATGCTGAACTTTCTGCATCACATGAGAACTTTTCTAAAATGACCAAAATGATCCAATCGATTCTTTGAATATACAGTCAAGTCATCAAGATAAACATAAATAATCATACCGATCAGATCGTCAAATAGTATATGCATAGCTCTTTGGAAGGTGGAACCTGCATTAGATAAACCAAAAGGAATTCGTTCATAAGCAAATGTGCCCCAATGTGTAGTGAAAGTGGTTTTGTATTTATCAGTCCTTTTTACCTTGATCTGATTATAATCAGAAAAATCATCAAGTAAGGACATCATTTGTGACCTTGCAACTTGCTGCAAAATCATTTCCATATTAGAGAGAGGAAAATGGTCTTTTATGCTCGCTCTATTCAATGCACGGAAATCAACGCATAATCGGATCTGACAAGTGTTTTTTCGAATGAGAACCAAATTGGAAACCCACTCGGAATACTTAACAGGAAAAATTATCCCAGCTTTCAAGAGTTTTTCCAACTCCTTCCTAAGAGTAGCTTCAAGTGCGGGGTTAATGGGTCTTTGTTTTTACCTAACTGGTTTTATACCTTCCTTGATAGGAATGGCATGTTGTATAAGAGCAGGATCAAAACCACGAAGATCCTCATACGACCAAGAAAAAACATCTTGAAATTCACGAAGTAACTCAATGAATTTCAGTTTTTATTCATCAGTACATTGGGCACCTATCTTAACATTCTTTGGGGAATCGGGTATTCCAATGTTCAAGGAAATGGTTTCACCCACTTTCCTTTTTTACTCTTCTTTATGTGTTTCTTTGTTGCCTACATCACTCGATGAAAATGACCTTTCTAGAGGAGTCAAGCCCTTTGGAATTTTGTTGTTTTCCATGGATATAATCTCCTTGGGCTTATATGGTTCATTTTGTATGAAATCACAGATGCCTTCATCACTAGGGAAGACCTACCATGACTCTACATTGTCAGGAATATGAGGACGATATAAAGATTGAAAAGTACAATCGGGTCTTTGTGGCAGAATTTGTCGAGTAGGAGAAGCTGCAAATACAACTAACCTGTCAGCCATTGAATTAAGTTCCCTTTTAACATGAGTGATGTTAAATGATAATAAGTTTGAGATAAGAATCCAAACAACTTGGGTGTAGCGTTTCATTAACTTGTTTCTAGGAGAATATATTTTACGTACAAGGTTCACAACAAGTTCAAAGTCCCCAACAACAGTAAGGTGTCCACAACCTAAATTATAGGCATTTTCAATGCCTAGCTATAATGCTTCAAATTCGGTGACATTGTTCATGCAAACAAATTCTAACCTATAGGAAAAGTT
>JZKD02S1798430.1:0-20913 GCA_000966675.3 Picea glauca
CTAACCCACTTGACCATGGTTGGGGGGATTAACAGGGTGCCCTAGCAAGCTTGTATCCATAGGTTTTGGTTAGCCACCAGGGGGGATTTTGAAGAGCCATCGTCCGCTCCCACCACATTGTCATTTTACATCTTATCTCCCATTCATCTATCCCATTCCCCTAGTCCGGGCATTAGGATGACCTATTTGAGGGGTTACACTTTATCCTGTGGGAAGAAGGGGCTAAAGGCCCAGGAGGTAAAAGAAGCTGGTAAAAGATAAAATCCATAGGATACAAAACCTAGAGATGCCTCGCTTAGGGATCCCCAAGAAGGCAATAAAAAGCCTCTCGATAAGAAACAAGAGGGACCCAAAGAAAAACACTAAAACAAGACCTAGCCAAGAGGATGGGGGGTCTCATCACGAGCCAGCCTTATCATTTCTGTGAAAATACTCATGGGTAACACTGTCAGCTCTGGTCACCACGCCAAGGCAGTGTCCTCTAGTTAGAACTTGAAGCAAAAAGACAAAATAAAGGTAATAAAGGGCTTGGAAAGAACTGCATCCATGACAGGTACAAATCGCCTCCTACAAAGGCACCCACGGATAATACCCACCCCTGGTTTTCACTGTGTCTGGACATCCTTAGACCACACCGCCTCGTATTACATGGCTTCGATGATATCATTTGGGAACTTTCCTTTTCCTATGGATGCTGGCCCAACAGGGCACTTTGTCTTTTCTTCAGCTTTGTATAGTAGGTCAGTGTAATATCTTTGAGCTATTAAATGATATGCTAGGGGTCTTATGCTTGCATTTGATAAAATTAATGATGAAATATGATTGACATTTCTATGATCTCGAGGACTAATGAGCCCATGGAGGGTGAAGTTTTTGATGTGCAGGACCATACCCAACGGACAGGTACCAGGTGGACCGGTACACATGGGGAGATGATCAGTTCGGAACTCCATGGGGCTGAAGAGCCCATCATATGGTTTTTGGGACCTCATCAGGAGTAGAGACATGATGATGATTGATCGAGCCTTTGCACACGAGAGGGAGAAGGAAGTTTTCATCCAGGACGCCTTGGCTAAGCCCAACCTAGGGGGATTTCCCCACTGCAGGTGGAACATGTGCTTTATGATGCCCCACGTCGTCATGACGTCACCTCCAGTGAGTGGTACCTTGACAGAGCAATTTGGCACGCGTGGCAGAGCTTGGAGGCCCAATGAGGGCCAACGTTTTCCTTCTAATGCTGGGATTTTCCCTAAAAAGGGCCAACGTCTCCCTCAGATGGGGCTAGACATCCTGTTTACTGCTCATTTATGCTTTTATTTAGCAGTTAAATGTAAAAACAATATGATTTTAGTAGTCATCCTTGTTGGCTATTTTAATGACCTAATTTTTAAATTAAAGGTCATTGGATGATATAAATTGAGGATGTTTTCCCTCATTTTGAAGATAACACAACTCACTCTCTTGTGAGATCTGATTTTTTTAGCGCCCTATTAGGGTTTGGGGCTGAAATAGTGAGGCACAACTTTTGAAGGAGGAGTTTTCTTGGCATTTATGGTGTTTCTTTGAAAGGAAGGTGTTACAACTATGGTTTGCTTGGATATTTCTTCATGAATTGTAAGTGTTTTTTCTGCAAAACTTCTCTTTGAATGGTTGTAGTTTAAATCTCTTGCATTTTACTTATATATTGCTGAATCAAAACCCTAGGGGACAACCACACAAGTAGGTTTTTGTCTCATGTCCCCTGACAAAGAAACCTTAAACCATTTAATAAGAAAATAGAGCCTAGCCTGAGCTACACTTGTTTTCTTCATTCTTCATGCTAGCCGTACCTTTTTGAAGCCAAGAAGAGTGAGACGTCCGTAGCCTAGGCTTACTACACTAGGGCCGTACCAGTCTAGGGTTTGTTGATAGACCTTGTTTTTGCAACATCTCCCTCATCAAAACCTCTTGTCTTGGTCACAATTTCCTTATTGTGCTAGCCGTTTGTCGGGAAAGAGGAGAAAGCACGAGGCCTTGCCTTTGCAACACCAAGTGACTCTCTCCCTCTCAGGGTTTCTATTTTAAGGCCCTGCTTTAGCGGCACCTTGAAAACCTACCCTCTAGTCCTTAGAAAACTTTTACCCTTCAATTCTTGCGTCTATCACTTGCTGACTCCATTAACCCTTTAGGCACTGATCCTTAGACTCTAGCGTTGAAGTGATAATGACTAAACAAACTTTTGAAACTTTATAAACTTGAAACCCTAACTAACAACTAACCCTAAAAAGATGACGTCATCCCTAGGATATTTCATCTTGACGCAACAATCCATTGTATGTGAGCAACTGAATGATAATTGATGCATTGATTTGATTCAAGGAGTGATTATATTCATCGAATGCTATATTGTTCCAGTATTTATTGACAAGTAATATCATATTGCCATTTTTATTATTGCAAACATTGACTTCGTCAATATTTATTGTTGTATTTGCTCATATATTGAATTTAGATAGTCTCTAATATATGAAGTATTAACCATTATTGCACGTACTAGTTTTATTGTTGTCTTGTCTCGCAAGCAGGTGCCTTCTCTATGGTTATTCTTTATTTGACTATCTCTTTGGGTGGTAATCTGTGAAAAGAGGAAAATAGCCTTAATCCTTTGAGCCTTTCCCTTTCAAGCCCCAGATTTCCAGGGACGTCTCCCTTGGGCCTAGCCTCCCTAAATAGAAAGGATCTCCCCATTGTGGTGACATTGGGTGGGATAGGTCCCTGATATGCCAGTTTGTCCTTCTACTTTATAGCCTTTGCTCCTAGCTACAAACTGTGCAATAATAGGGACAACTACTATAATTTGAAGAAGCAAAAAAATTAAATGAAAATGAAGTTTCAAAAATCATCAAAGAATCAAAGAAAATCATCATTGACTTGAAGACTCAAATTTGAGAAGCCAAGAGAAATGAGGAAGTCTTGATTAAACACCTCAATGAAAAACAACAAGATTGTAAGAAGCTAGAGACTAAAATTGTTCCAGTAAAGAGGGAGATTGAGAAAGGAAACAACCAATCAAGATTTGAGAACAATTCAAAAATATTGAATGACATTCTTAATGGTCAAAGATTACCAAACGATAAGATAGGATTGAGATATGATCAATATTCAACATCCAAAAACCAAAATACTGACAAACAACCAATAAGTTATGCAAATGCTCTTAGAAGGTCCTTAAAAAGGGAAGATAACAAGGGGAAGATGACACCATTAAAGAGTGTTCCTAATAAACATAAATGAGCACCCCCTACAAAAGAAAAAGAAGACAAAAATAATACAGTGATGAGAAGGACTCCCCTTAATAGGTATCAACATATCTTCCTTGGATATTGCTACTCTTGCGATAATTTTGGACACAAAGCAGTGCATTGTAAACCCTATAAAAAGTACAATCCTAAAAAATTCCAAAGATATAAGAACAACAAGAATAATGCAAAGAAAAGAAACTATAATTCATTCTCTCCTTTACAAGATTACAATGTTGAATTTTACAAGTGCAATAATTATGGTCATAAAGCCAGTAAATGTAGATTTCCAATGCAATCCTTGAAGATAAGAGTTCCTACCAATAAAGATAAAAATATATGGAAAGAAAAACATGTGGAAGAAAAGGAAACATAATGTAAAGTAGCCTTGTATGCCAAGAACAAAAAGTGTCAATGGTATATTAACGGTGGATTCTCTTAGCATACGACAGGAGATAAAATCAAATTTCTCAATTTGACAAAGAAGAAAAAATGAAGTGTCACATTTGGAGATAATGTATCTTCCAAAATACTTGAAAAAGATAGAGTCACTTTAGGAAACAATAAAATAAAGCACAAAATTTGCTACTAGTTGAAAATCTAAAGCCTAATCTTCTAAGTGTAAGACAAACTTGTGATCAAGGACATATACTAATTTTTTTTTCCCAGAAATGTGAAATCAGGAAGGAAGGATCAAGAAAATTAGTAGTTATTGTACCAAAAACCTCAAGTAATGTATATATTTTAGATATTAAAGAAGAATAAGAATGCTACATGAGCCAAGTAGATGAAAATTGGTTGTGGCGCAAAAGAATGGGACACTTGAGCTTTGACAATATGATCAAAGCTAGTAGAAAGGAGGCAGTGAAGGACATGCCAAAGATTATAAAACCTTATGATCCTGTTTGTAATAATTGCCAACTTGGAAAATAAGATGAAAGTCACATTCAAGACAAAAGAATATTCTACATCAAGACCTTTGGATCTTGCTCACACTGACCTCTGTGGAAGTATACAAGGGGAACATTACTTCATGTTGATTATTGATGACTATACAAGGATGACTTGGGTTTACTTCCTCATAGAAAAATCAGAGCAATTTGAAAAGTTAAGGCATTCAAAGCTTATGTGGAGAATGAGACATATCTCAAGATCAAATCGCTGAGATCAGAAAATGGAGGGGAATTTATCTCTAATGAATTCAATAATTTTTTTGAAGATAATGGAATCAAGAGACAATTTTCATCTCCAAGAACTCCTCAATAGAATGGAGTTGCTAAAAGGAAAAACAAAATTGTTCAAGAGGTTGCAAGAACAATGTTGAATGAAACCAAACTTCCAGATAAGTTTTGGAGAGATGCAATATATACAACAGTTCACATACTCAACCAAGAACAACTTAGAGTTAACCATGACAAGACACCTTATGAGATATGGTTTGACAGATCAACATTAGTCAAACACTTTAGAGTCTTTGGGAGAAAATGCTATATTAAGAGGGATGATGATAACCTAGGAAAATTTGATTCCAGATTAGATGAGGGGATATTTCTTGGTTACTCACCCAACAAAAAGGCTTACATATGCTATAATATAAGATTGCACAAAATAGTGGAAAGTGAAAATGTAAAGGTGGATGATCTAAATTTGTGAAAAATCAAATGTCAAGATAAATAAAAAATTGATGAATGGAGAAGAACTAGTGGTGATGAAGAAGATGGTGAATCACATGATGAAGAAGATGGTGAATCACAAAAAGAAGAAGATTTTGAATAACTACAAAAGAGTGAACCACAAATTGATGAAGAAAAGGATGAGGAAGAAACACGCTTGCCAAAATCTCCATAAAAAAGAGTTCAAAAGAATCACCATGAAAGCCAAATTATAGGGGATAAAAGTGCAGGAGTAGAAACTAGAAGAAAACTTACATTTGAATCAAAACAGTAAATGCTTTCTCTGGTATAACCCAAATCATTTTCAAAATGGAGAAAGAATGAAGATTGGATAAAATCAACGAATGAAGAGCTTGACCAAATAGAGAAAAATCAGACCTAGGAACTAGTCCCAAGACCAAAAGACAAAAATGTGATAGGGACCAAATGGATTTTCAAAAATAAACTTAATGAAAATGGACAGATTATAAATAATTAAGTCAAATTAGTATGCAAGGGATATGCCCAAGTTAAAGGAATTGACTTTGAGGAGACATTTTCCCCAATGGGAAGATTATAAGCTATTAGAATGTTTTTGGCATTTGCATGCTTCCAAAACTTCAAAATATATCATATGGATGTCAAGTCAACATTTCTAAATGGAACCTTAGAGGAAGAAGTATATTTAGAACAACCTGAAGGATTTGAGGGGATAGAAAATCATGATTATGTATGTAAAATACAAAAGGATTTGTATGGTCTTAAACAAGCTCCCAAAGCATGGTTGTCAAGGCTTGATAACTATATACAACAACAAGGATACAAGAGAGGGACTATTGAAAAAAACCTATATATCAAAATTGAAGAACAAAATATGATTGTTGTTGTGGTATAAGTGGATGATATCATTTTTGGAAGTAATTTGACTATACTGAGAAAATGGTTTTCTACAAAAATGAAGTAAGAATTTGAGATGTCTATGCTAGGTGAACTAATATTATTCTTGGGTTTACAAGTTACTTAGACAAATAAAGGGATATTCATATCCCAAACCAAATATATCAAAGAAATGCTAAAGAAATTTCAAATGGAAGATTGCAAACATATGAGCACTCCCATGATTATATGATGCAAACTAAGCTTATATGATGATTCACCAAAGGTAGACGAAACCATGTACAGATCAATGGTTGGTATCTTGTTATATGCAATAACAATAAGACCTGATATCATACAAGATGTAGGACTAATAGGTAGATTTCAAACTGCACCTGAAGAGACTCATTTGAAGGCAGTAAAAAGTATATTCATATATCTAATAGCTACCTTGGATTTTGGATTATGGTATCCAAAAAAAAAAAAAATTACATTAAATGCATATAGTGATGTAGATTGGGTTGATAGTGTGGATGATAGGAAAAACACCATTGGAGGAGCATTCTTCCTACGAAAATGTCTAGTATCATGGCTAAATAAGAAGCAAACATATGTATCATTGTCAACAACAAAAGATGAATATATTGTTGTTGCCACCTACTACACTCAAGTAATTTGGATGAAACAAACCCTAGAAGACCTACAAGTAAAGTATGATCATCCAATTTTTCTTAACAGTGACAATACCATTGCTATAAAAATCTCTAAGAATCTCGTTATGTATTCTAAAACAAAACATATCCCAATTAAATACCATTTTCTGATAGATCAGGTTTCTCAAAAGATAGTCAAAGTGGAATACGTTGATACTAAAGAACAGATGGAAACTATATTCACAAAACCTTTACCCAGGAGTACTTTTGAATACATTAGACATAAATTGGGGGTAATCTCCATATCTAATTGAAATGCACAACTTTCATCATATGAGGAGTACATGGATAGGGGGGGTATAACCTCAGGAGGACCAAAGAAACATCCCTTTTGTCATTTCTATCAAAGGGGGAGAATAAACAATAAAACCCAATTAATAAATAAGGGATTTTTACTGTGTTTCATCAATGCCAAAGGGGGGGAATGTTTGACATGGTGTTGGCATTGATGTCAAAGGAGATCAATATTCTCAATATTGGACATAATGTTATGAATTTGACATTGATATCAAAGAGGGTATGTGATGTTGGTATTGACATTGATGTAGAGAGGTCAATATTATGGTTATCATCATCAAAATTGTGCATATGATATTATCAAACACAATGTGCATTGTCTAAACAATGATTACTTATGGATACTAAATTTGTCCTATCTAAATGCAAAGGGGATAGATCCAAATTTGGTGCTAAATAAAATGTGTAAAAGGGTCTGGTATGAGAGTCTCTATTAGACTTCTTGATCTTTGACATGGATAACTTCGACTTGCATTGCCTTAGACTTTGAATTGGATAACTTCAAATTGCATTGACTTCCACTTTGACTTGGATAACTTCGACCCACATTGCCTCTAACTTCGAATTGGATAACTTCAAATTGCATTACCTTCGGCTTAGACTTGCATTTCTTGACTCTTGTTTGACTCGATTTTAATCGACTTACTTTTCCTCGATCCGACTTGCATTTTTGGCTGACTTAGTTTTCGCATTTCGACTTCCAGGTGGTTGACTATATTTTATTTTCCGACTTGACTTTGGTCAACTTATTATGCTTCAACCTGATTTGTATTTTGGTCGACTCATTTTTCCATTTCAAATTTCGGGTGGTCGACTCTATTTTATTTTCCGACTTGACTTGTGGTTTGAGTGGTCGAGAATTTCCTGTCATAAAAACGACCATAATTATAATTGGTTTAAACAAATAATTCCATGTTAGTGAGATGAATAGGCTATAAGCATCTTTTTTATGGATCATACATATTGATCATCAATGATCCAACAAATACATTATGACTAGAGTAATTGTAGAGGAATAATTATTGGATGGTTGAGGTCGTCAGACAATGAAAGCATAAATACTATGGATCAAAAATTGACAACAAAGATTGATCTTAGATCGTTGGATCAATATGGAAGTGTGAGACCAAAATAAGAAGAGTCAATACATAAATTAGATCAAATCATAAAGGATAAAAATATGATTAAAGATAATTAACACCGAGATCAGGGTTTGTTCAAGGAATTGTTACAACAAAAGTAAACAATTTTAGCACTCAGATGTTTCATTAATGATGAATAACTTACAAGGGATTTGAATTCTTTTGAATTAAAAACAAATTTTTTAATGAAAAAATGTTAGCATTATTATTAAATTAAATGAAGAGGTGTATTGGTTCATACAAAGAGACACAATGTTTCAAATTCATACCTATTGGTATATTATATAAACATAAAGGTATAATGGAAGGAGAGTGCATCTGTAGTATACATAAGAACATCAAAAGAAGGAGTAGAGTCCAAGAAAGAAACTGTAAACATTTTTATGCAGTGAGGGTGGTAGGGATGAGATTGATAGAATTGCAATCCTTTGCAGGTTAAATCCTATTTCACTAGGGAGTTGGTGCTATGAAAAAAGGGAGTTGGTGTTTCCTAGAGTTGGTGCTCTAAAACACGGGAGTGGGTGATTCCTAGAGTTGGTGCTCTAAAACCAGGGTATTGGTGTCTCCTTGAGTTGGTTCTTAGACGAAGAGAGATTGGTGTCTCTCACACAATTGTAACTTGTACTTGTACTATGTTATATTTAAATTTTTGTATTCAATACATTCTTGTTGATCAATTGTTATGATTAATTAATTTGTTGATTAATAAGTGAATACAATTTTAAAAATATGAAGCAATACTTATTCACCCCCCCTCTCAATATTGGCCAATATTTCAACAAAGGTCGCATCAGATTTAAGGATATTCTTGGATTACCATGCGTTGAACAAACTAGTATATCAAGAATAAGTATCCCTTACCTTTTGTTGTAGAATGTTTTGACAAGTTTTCTAAGGAAAAGGTTTTCTCAAAATTAGACACGAGGCAAGGATATTATCAAGTAAGGATTAATGATGGTGATGAGGCAAAGACAAACCATGTGACAAGGTATGGAAATTTTGAATCTCTTGTTATGCCTTTTAGGTTGTGCAATGCCCCATTAACCTTATGCATTATAATGAACCATGTGTTCGAATGATTCTTAGACAGGTTAGTGGTTGTGTATTTAGATGGCGTTGTGGTATTTAGTGAGAACATTGAGGACCATAAAATGAATTTGGTAGAAATATTTGAGGTACTGAGGGAGAATTAGCTTTACTTGAAGAAGTCTAGGTGTGTCTTTGGGAAAATCGAAATCTCATTTGTGGGCCATTAGATAGGCCAAGGATGCATTTATATGGATCCTTTGAAGATAAGGACCATTGAATATTGGGAGGAACATAAAAAAATCCATAAGGTAAGAATTTTTCTTAGTTTAGTTAACTATTACCATAGGTTTGTTGAAGGTTACTCTACGATTTTGGCACCACTTAGTGATTTTTTGAAGAAGGAAAGGCCTTGGAAGTGGTTAGATAAGTGATGGGAAATATTATGTGAATTGAAGTGTAGACTTGTGACAATACCCATGTGGAAGTTCCAAAAATTTGAGCAGATGTTTGAAGTATAGACATATGCTTCAAATTTTGCCATTGGAGGATCTTTTATGTGAGAAGTGTTGGGCAATGGAAGAAAAACACATAGCATAAAACCAAAGCATAAACAAGAAAGATCAAACACGCATTAAACCAAGAACAATAAACTCCCAATTGACACAATGATTTATTTGGAAACCCAATGAGGGAAAAAACCACGACAATGATAATCAATATTCTTTTTATTCAAGGGAGAATTATAATAGACAACCTAGGCACACAACCATCCTCTCCTCTCATACACAAAAAACCTCAGCGTTGCATATTTCTCTCACACACTCACTACATATTACACTCACACCTCTATGGGTATACTCATATATATAACATCTATCACTCAATTACACAAATTGATCATGAATAGATCACATAGTTACATGAACAATTCATAAATAGATTGCATGCATGCACATTAACATAGTTGCATGCATGTGCATGTGACTGCATGAGGAAATTCATTGGAATGTTTTCAACAATCTCCACCTTGAAAACAATTTACCTGATATATCATGCCCTTAATTCATCACCTTTTCTGCAAGATAAGCCAAACACCATCATAGCTCCACAACTTCTCTAACAATATCGTTACGTAAACATGCTTGCACGATTCACTCTAGTATGGACCATTATGTCTCCATCAGTAACCTGTCTAATAAACCGATGCACTTGTCCAAATATCATGATTAATAACCACAAACCAAATCAATGCAACCACTGTAGGTGATACTTGTGCTTCTATGTTTGAAGCACCCATTTCCATGCTCCTGACATGGTTTTTCCACGTGTCTACTAATAACACCAATTGCATGTGAAATGCTGACCATTTCTCCATCGCAATCATCAAACTTCCTACTAGCATATAATACTCGAGACATATAACCCTTTTCTTCTTCATAAATTAGAACATAAACCTAAAGAGAACTTACAATGGAAATCCAAAGGGGTTTTTCCAATTTCACATTATTCATACTGAATTTCTTGAGTATCTTCACCACATACTTCTGTTGTGATAACCAAGCTTACCATATTTCCGGTCTTTGTGTATTTCCATGCCCAAGATTTATTTTGATGCTCCAAGATCCTTCATAACCAACATCCTAACCATTTGAACCAACCTGTTGACCTCAACCATGCTTGTTCTTGCAACAATAATAACATATAACACCAAGATAATGAATATACTATAAACACAATGGTTATACTCATTCCTTGTAAAATTTGGCTCACCATGAAGGAATCAAACATCTTGTACCATTTTTCTAGCATGCTTCAGGCCATACAATGATTTTGGAGTTTGCAAACAAATCTCCTGTTGTGATTCTGAACTAACAGTTCTGGTTGTTTCATATACATCCCCTTATACAAAAAACTCCATGTAAAACAATTTTAACGTCTAGTTGTACTATCACAACCAGTGCTAATGCAACATGAATAGAAACAAGATTTTAACAACTGGTGAGAAACTTTCATGGAAATCAATACCTTCCAAATACCTTTCTGCTACCAATCATGCTTTGAACCTTTCATCTTTTACTATGTTTTATTTTATAAAAGGAGATACATTAAACACTGCATCTTTGTCCATGATGATTATGTGGGTAGTAGGATCCCACAGTTTGCACCCCTTAACATCATCACCATATCAAAGATCTACCTGTTTGATCTAATTCCTACTTAGACTGCTGATAAAAAGCATAAGCATTACAACCAAATAATTTCTCATTTGAGTAATTACAAGATGACCCGTTCATACCTCTTCCTGAATCTTCATGTCTTTTGCAACCAATGGTGACCGAATTACCAGATAGCACAATCACTTATGTCCACAACTATTTTTGCAACTTGGCATTATTGAACATGCCTATTCAATCCCAACTTCCTTGCAATACTTTCCAAGTTCCATGGATATGAACTTACTTTCATCATATATTCTCAAACACTTGATTGACATGCTAACACATCAACTTTTCTACATACCCACCTTTCTAAACTAGACACACTGCACCACCTCAAACTTTGCATTCAAACAACCTTGACCAAATCCAACCAAGATGACCAAGTATGCCTTCACTTCTTACCTCCAGGCCCATTTACAATGGAGTTCACCAAGCCTTTTATAGGCTTCAATACATGAAAATCCATGGACACAATACCATGGGATACCCAAAACACATGGACCCGAAAAACCACATGTTTTCACCTAATAACATATTTAACTCATTTAACTCTTCAACTGAGTTAAGGCTAACTCAACATTCATGCCCCCCTCCCACATATTCAATCTACCTAAATATACGTCTATACTTTTCATAGGTGACTTGATAAACCAAGGGTACACATGCCTATCCAAGTCTTACAAACATATGCCCATTTACATGCAATCAATAATTTATACAACTCCAAAGTAAATAGATTTTTTTTTTTTGTTATTTCACGGTGACTCAACCATCACCTCTTTGCACCTTATATGTGAACAAAGGTGGAGAGACACAACATACAAAACAAAATTCATCAACCATACCTGTAGCTGAATTTTCTTCTTTTGTGGAGTCGTCTTTGGATGCTTTTTGTCTTTTCCAACAATCCTTCTTGAGATGCCCAGATTTTCTACAAAACCAACATTTTACCTTACCCTTATTGTCTTTTGACTTAGACCTGGCTATACCTTTTGGATATTTCGCTCCTTCCGTAGATCGACCTCTGACCACCATTTCTTCTGCTATTGAGGTTTCCTTACTAGAACATCTCCTCATTTCCTCATACAACAGAGCTCCCACAAGAGTGTCATAATGAATAGCATTTGTTGTGTTAATGTTTATTCCATTATTATAGTTCTTTGCATTTCAATAGATAAGAGCATAATAAGAACAAGATCACTGAGAAATACACATTCACACGAGACACAACATTTATCCTGGGAAACCCTCTAGGGGAAGAAAACCCAACAAAACTTCCTTATCATAAATAGCTTAAACAATGTTCAAGAGATAACTCAAACCAATAGAGAAAGTCCTCCCCAAGATATGCGCCACTCTTCTCCTCCTCTCTCTGGTAATTGCAGCTTGCCTCATAAGAGAAAATGAGCAAGTGAGTTGTGTGTTTGAAGTGAGGCACTAGCCTCTTATTTATACAAGACTGACACATGTGAAAGGTCACAACTTTGCTTCCATGGGTGTATTCATGGACTTGCATTCTAGCATGTCGAATCTCTTTAAAATTTCGACCGTGTACTTCCCTTGGTTAAGGAAGATTCTTTCTGGACTCTGCCATACCNGTTATAAAATTTTAATAAAACTTCATGAAAAATTATTTTTTTCTTTCAAATTCGTAATATCCACAAAATTATTGTTATTTTACATAAATGAACACATTTTAATAAAAAGTAATAAGCAAATATATTATTCTTCCATTCATTTGATATTTACCCAATGGAAGAGGCTTTCTAGCTTTCATTTGTTTCCATACCTCATAAATAATGTTCCAATGTACCTCATTTAGAGCATGAGGTGCACTAAGAGAGAGAAACATTAACATATCCAATGTCTCCAATGAAAGTATTGATCTATCATCATTGCAATATAAGCCTTATTTTTCATGTCAAACATTGATCCAAAAAGGATCCAGAGAAGGTTAAGAACAACTCAGAACACACAAAAGCAAGTCAGAATGCTCAGAATGGCTTCAACAAGCAGAGAAAGGGAAAAAAATTCAAAGTTCGCATAATTCCATGAAAAGGGAATGATCGCAAATAGTGTGTCGCAAGCTTTCTAACGGCGCAAATGGCTCATCAAACAAAGTTACAAATCAAAAGTTATGAGCGGTCAAAGTTTAGTCAAACTTGGTCAAAAGTCAAAGTGACAAGTGGAACCACTACAAGGGTGACATGTGGCACATCCATACAGCTGAGTTCGCATGGGATGATGTGGCAAGGATGATAGACACGTGGGTAAGTTAGGTGATGATACGTGTCAACTTCATGGACAAATCAGATTGTGACAAGTGACAGTTTTGTGGACAAGTTATATGGTGCCATGTGGCCCAGTCATGGGTTGCCACGTAGCACGCCTCCAATGGTTGATGTGTAAAATATTTATTGACTCCACCGAATTCGAACTCATGACCTCTTAGTAGCCCAAAGACCCCACAAATCCACGCTACCACTACACCATACTATGTCCCTTGGTTATTATATGGTGCACATATATTTTAAGTGTGAGGTTTGAACTAGGGCGCAAAGGAAAGGGGCTAGGCCTTCAGCCCAAAACTTGGTTACATGTTTAAACCATATGACGCTAGCCTCCGCCGGCTTAGGGGTTATCCAACTGACCACTAAATATAGCATATTCCGCCAGTTATTACCATTTCGCCTTTTTAATGGTTGCCCGCCATATTTGGCAGGGCACGCCAAAAATTAGTTGTAACCATGTGCTAAATGGGGAGGCTCGTGGGATTCGACCCCGGGACATCCGCCAAACTAAATCCTAAACTTAGCCACTCTAACCAACACGCCAACCATCACACTTAATGCTAACCACCCGAAAGATTGTATAAAAAAGGGCTTAGATAGTGCATTCGGAACACACAAGAGAACGAAGGAGGCAAACCAAGCGCATCCATACATTACAGTTTTTTTCAAATTTTTCGAGGCTGGGAACGGATTTCAAGATCTATCCAGTGATTTATTGTAGGAGCAGTGGCATGGAAACTGAGGCAGGGGTGTCTTGGGGGCCTGAAAGTGTCCGACTTAGATTGAGACATGGAGACAGTCATTTTTAGGTAAAATGATGCCACGAACGCAATGGTGGTGTTAGTTTTTTTATTTGAGCAAAGATTCTGTAGCTTAACTCTAGAATGAGGTATACTTATATATTTTGCCCAATTTTTTGTGGAGTTAATAAAAAGACCTACCCATTTGAGAGCAGGAACCAAAGATGTAGTCCACCAGGGACGAACTCCGTTATAAAGATCTTTGTGTTCATATTGCATGATTATGTCTATTTCCTTTTGATCTTTTCCTTCTTTATGGTGTACTTTTGTTTATGCTCATTTAATACAGTTCTTTAATAAGTCACCTGATGAAAAGATCCTGGATGATGTTGGTATCAGAGCAGTCGTCTTTGAATTGAATTGTTGAGTATGAATTCTTAATAGAGCCAAGCATACACAGGGTGAAGGAACTCTTAAGACGTTCAATCCCGCAGTTTCTCATGCATCCTGAAGGAAGAATATGGCAGAAGAGGACAAGCGTGATGAACAAGAGAAAATTTTTCACATGGTCTTTTATCGCATGTCAGAAATAGTCGAACGAATGTATGGAGATTACAAGAAGAGGATGAAGAAGAAATGGGAGAAAAATGAAGCACATGCAAATGATGATGCTTCGGTAAACCAAGGGGCCGGAGGAGATCCTCCCGAGCCTCTATCTTCGCCTTCAAGTTCTATTTCTTCTTCCTCTGAGCATTCTCATCACTCTAAGCATTCTAGCCATAAATCCTCTTTTAAGAAACCATTATTAAAGCTTGATGTAAAGTTTGATTTACCTATGTTTAATGAAGATGCTAATCTTGAAAAGTTACACAATTGGATCTGAAAGGTTGAAGTATATTGTCATGTTCAACATATTGACGAAGAGGAAGTTAAAGTGAAACTGACTTCTCTTCGGTTGGAAGTCACCACTCTCGTATGGTGGGAGAGAAAGATACATGACATAAGTAAGTCTGGTAATATTCTTTCCTCATTGTCAGAATTTAAATCAGAGATAAGGAAGCAATTTTATCCATTAGGGTATTTACATAAAGTGATGATGGAATGGAAAACTTTTAGGCAAAGTAAAGGTCAAACTGTACAAAGTTTCACAGAGGAATTTAGTAAGAAAGTACTTGCACTAAACATTCCTTTAGATTCCTATGAAACGTTAATGAAGTAGATTGGCACACTTCACAATTTTATTCCTAATACTTTACTATTGTTTAACCCCACCAGTCTTGATGAAGTTTGTGTGCAAGCCACTCACCTTGAAAACAGGGGTAAGAATGGACATGAGGAAAATCAACTCAAGCACTCTAAAAACCATTTCAATGGAAAAGGAAATGGGAAGGACAAGAGGACATTTGGAGCAAAGAAGGAAGAAGGAAAACCCTCTTGTAGCCATTGCAAGAAAACTAGTCACGAGAGCGAACATTGTTGGAAACTACATCCAAAGTTAAGGCCAAAGTAGTTTGGAGGCAAGGGGAAGCCAAAGACCATTGCTACATTTAAACATGATATTGGCTCCGATTCAGGTGACGAAGAAAGGATCGCAATAGTTGGTATGCAAGGTAAAGATTCCTTTTATGCATGTTCAAGTTATTTAAATGAATCACATGATGATGATAAAAGGAGAAGTGCATTATTCCACATAAGAGTTGTATCAAAACATACGAAGATAGACACACTATTTGATCTGGGTTCCCAAGTCAATTTAATATCAGAGACACTTGTTAAGAAATTGGGATTAACCACAAGACCTCACAATAAACCTTACCCTCTCTGTTGGGTATCTGATAAAGAAATGTTAAATGTCACTAAGCAGTGTAGGTTGAGGTTTTCTATTGCTTCTAATATGATAGATGAAGTGGATCTAGATGAGGTTCCTTTGGATGTCTGTGGTATTGTATTCGAGAGTCCCTATCTGTATGATAGACATGCTATCTTATTTCGAAAGGAAAATAAATACCATCTTATAAAATATGGAGTGGAATACATCATTAAAGATCATAGCATAAAGGAAAAATCAACACTTGTTAGTTCAAGCCAAGTAAAAAGAGTTATAAATGCTAACAAGAATCTTGTACTCACGATTGTAAAGGGGGAATGCCATGATAGGTATGATGTTGTTAATGTTCTTGATCCTTTACATAAGAATTAATTGCTTGAGATGAGACATGTCTTTCAGTGGGAGGGCATCCAGCAGAAGATCTTCGACACTTCAAAGATTAACATTGTGCCAATGCTCACCTTACCTGACCTTCAACAGCCATATAAGTTTGAGACCCGTGCTAGTACCAATGCTATAAGGACAAACATGTTTTTTGGATCTCCTAATGTTGCATGTATTATTTTGAAGAATGTTTCCTTAGCTCATATCAATAATGATGGATGGGATACTAATGATGAAATATTCAAAGATGTATGTGGGATCTTCCAGGGTTTGCAGGTGAAGCAATTTTGTTTACAAGATAACTTACTCCACCATTTGAGTAAACCTCACTTTCCTTCCTACAAGGAATTGCATGTAACTGAAGAAGATTTTGTTTCATTTGTACTTGGTAATTTGGGAATTGTAATGTATTTACAGGGATGGCATTTGCCTCGAAGGAAAATATTTGTAACCACTATTGTAAAGGAAGGTGTGTGGTACTTTTGTAAGCCCACTATTGAAAGGCCAGGGCTACACATACCACTCCCTATTTCCTTTTATCCTTGGGAAATTTTTTCAGTGGATTTTGTAAGGGGATTACCCATGTCTAGTATGAGTCATGTCTACTTAGGTGTAGCAGTGGATAGGATGTATGACAAGCAGGTGGCTATTTTGTTATCCCAGTATGTAAGGGTCCATTTTGGGTTTTCCACGTTCATTATCTCCCGTCGAGAGTCTCGATTGTTAGGGGAATATTGGACAAATTTGTGGTATCTCAAGGACACCAAGATGGGGAGGAACATTATTTTCCATCCACAGGCCGACATATGAACATAGGTAGTAAACAATACGGTGGTCCAGTTGCTTCAAGGATATTGCAACCAACATCCTAGGTCATGGGATGATCATTTACTGTATGTCCAGTCTATGTATAATCAAGTCATGTATTCTTTCACTCAGGATTCTCCAGTTGAGACTTGTCTTTGGTATTTACCTAAGATCCACTTGGACTTGTTGTATGGGAAATATGTCAGTGAGAGAGATGCAACCCGCAAGTTCATTCAAGGGATTCAACAGATTAGCCAAGCAGTCAAGGAGAAGATAGAGGAATATGCCATCCTAGATCGAATACTGAGGACTTCACGTAGGAATGACATTACTTATCTTCGAGTATGCCTAAAGGGTACATAGTCCATCAAGGCATGGTGGATCGAGAAGGAAAGAGTGAGGGAGATATCCCCTCACTTACCAGTTGATTAATGAAAGCTTTTGGTGGTCTAAAAATCTCTCAGTGGGAAGGTATGATCCAAAAAGGATCCAGAGAAGGTTAAGAACAACTTAGAACGCACAGAAGCAAGTCATAACACTCAAAATGGCTTCAGTAGGCAGAGAAAGGGAAAAAATTCAAAGTTCTAAAAACTCATTGAAAAGGGCATAATTGCAAAGAGCGGGTCACAATATTTCTAACGACACAAATGACTCGTCAAACGAAGTTACAGATCAAAAGTTATGAATGGTCAAATTTCAATCAAACTTGTTCAAAAGTCAAAAAGTCAAAGTGACACATGGCAACACTGCAAGGGTGACATGTGGGACATACATACAACTGAGTTGGCATGGGATGACATGGCAAGGATGGAAGACACCTGGGAAAGTTAGGTGATGACACATGTCAGCTTCATGGACAAATCAAATTGTGACAAGTGACAGTTTTGTGGACAAGCTATATGGTGCCACATGGCCTAGTCATGGGCTGCCACGTATCACCCCTCCAATGGTTGATGTGTAAATTTTTTATTGACTCCACTGAATTAGAACGCATGACCTCTCACTAGCCTAAAGGCCCCAAAAATCTGTGCTACCACTACACCATACTATGTCCCTTGGTTATTATATGGTGCGCATATATTTTAAGTGTGAGGTTTGAACTAGGGCACAAAGGAAAGGGGCTAGGCCTTAGGCCCAGCCCCTAGTTACATGTTTAAACCATATGACCCTAGCCTCATCCAGCTTAGGGGTTATCCAGCTGACCACTAAATATAGCATATTCCACCAGTTATTACCATTCCACCTTTTTAGTGGTCCCCCACCATATTTGGCAGGGTGCGCCAAAAATTAGTTGTAACTATGTGCTAAATGGGGAGGGCCATGGGATTCGACCTCGAGACCTCTACCAAACTAAATCCTAAACTTAGCCACTCTAACCAACATGCCAACCATCACACTTAATGCTAACCGCCCGAAAAATTGTATAAAAGGGGGCTTAAACAATGCATTCGAAACACACAAGAGCACGGAGGAAACCAAGCACATCCGTACAATACGTATTTTTGCATAGTTTTCTAGGCTGTGCATGGATTTCAAGATCTGTCCAGTCATTTATTGCAGGAGCAATAACACAGAAACCGAGGCAGGGGTGTCTTGAGTGCCTGAAAGTGTCTGACTTGGATTGAGGCGTGAAGACAATCATTTTTAGGTAAAATGATGCTATGAATGCAATGGTGGTGTTAGTTTTCTGATCCAAGCAAAGCTTCTGTATATTAACTCTAGAATGAGGTATACTTATGTATTTTGCCCAATTCTTTTGTGGAGTTAATAAAAATACCTACCCATTTGAGAGCAGGACCCGGAGACGAAGTCCACCAGGGACGAACTCTGTTATCAAGTTCTTTGTGTTCATATTGAATTATTATGTCTCTTTCCTTTTGAGCTTTTCCTTCTTTATGGTGTACTTTTGTTTATGCTCATTTAATACAGTTCTTTAATAAGTCACCCGACGAAAAGATCCTAGATCAAACATGGAGCTAATATATTTCGAAAACATTAAAATTTATCAAAAATCACTCATAATGCAAATAGTATAATCAATTCATAGATTGATTAATTACAACAACATTTTGAAACCCACAACTCATATATAACCAAAATGTAGGATATACAATATTCTTATGCAAATTAGAAGAGAAATGCATGTTCAAATTCTTGTGAGGATAGATTATGGTATCCAAAATTTTATGCACATGCCCAAACAAGCAAGTGTATTCCAAAATAAATGTAGGTCTAATAAGATATTTAGGAGTTTTGAATATTGAAAAAGGTTGAAGGCCAACAAGCTCTATATACCATACATAAATAGAATGCCAAAATGTGTTAAGTGTTAAGCAAACATGAATGGGTTAATGCGTTCCATTCAAAATCAAATAAACCAACAAGAATTCATATCTAATGATGTATGTGAGAGAAATAGCACAAGCCATTATCCATTGAAAAGATAGGAATGAGAAGAGGTTTTAGTGCAGGTTGAGGTGAGGCATAAAATGGTGTACCACCATTTTTATTTACAAGGAATTAAACACATTGTCGGGAGTATAGAACATGACTCCTAAAAAACAATGATAGATCAAAGCGTATGGGTCAAGACTTAAATAGACGAACCAAAGGCATGCCAAGCAATGAAATAATAATAAAAAAGAAAACAACAACTATAAAGTGAAACATGCAGGTGCCACACATTACATATAAGGTTGAAACCAACAAGCCAATAGGAGGTCGAAACATGTTTTGGATTAGAAGGAAAAGGAGAAATAATGATACCCAGGTTGCATTATTGTAGATAAAGTCTCATACAAAGCCAAACGTAAGGGTGTATGCACAAATTCAATATGTGGGACTAGAATAATCGAAATGAAAACATTATAAACCTAAATGAATTGCATGTAAAGCCATGGGATTCCCAATAATACCTATAAACAATTAGAAGCAAGATCCATGGATGATAATGGTTGCAAACACCTAGAATGGTAACAGAGGTAACTCCCTCCCCAAAACAATGAAAATAATTGTCCCAAACAAGTTTGAAATGAACATCCATGTCCATATTTTCCAAAGGATAAATTAGGTAAGGCTCAAACTAGAATCATGAAGCCAAAAATGAAGGATTAAAACATAATATTTCCATGGATTCAATTTCCACACCAATTTGTTGAAAGTAAAACATAACTTGGGTATCATTTTCATGGGACGAAGAAGTCAAATTCAATGGCTATAGCGAAGAAAAACTTAGTTCCTTTGAAATCAACACAATTTTTTATGCGAGATCAATAAGTGGCACTACTAAGAATATCAACATGGGTGTAGTATTACCTTTGAATTCTAGAAAAGGAAACATATGTGTGCTCCTTCGAAATTCTCCACGACAATGAATTATTTACCACAATACTATACCAGTGTTGACGGTACTTAGAACCAAACTAGAGGGTTAATTTATATGAGATAAATTAGTTAACAATCAATGCAAAGGGAATCTATGTATTCACAACTAGCTCAAAATTGAAGCTTTGAGGAGTAGCCCTGCAAAATCCATTAAGTGAATGAGAGTGAACTAGGGTGAAAGAATGAGCTTCAAAAAGTTGATCCCAATCACAAGATCCATATGAACAATGGAGACTATGTAAGGATTCATGTGCCCAAAATTTCATTTAATAC
>JZKD02S1798430.1:40008-58565 GCA_000966675.3 Picea glauca
GAGGATAGATTATGGTATCCAAAATTTTATGCACATGCCCAAA
The DNA here is from genome assembly GCA_000966675.3 of Picea glauca. Taxonomy (NCBI): domain Eukaryota; kingdom Viridiplantae; phylum Streptophyta; class Pinopsida; order Pinales; family Pinaceae; genus Picea; species Picea glauca. The sequence goes on from JZKD02S1798430.1 coordinate 40,052, forward strand.
CAAGCAAGTGTATTCCAAAATAAATGTAGGTCTAATAAGATATTTAGGAGTTTTGAATATTGAAAAAGGTTGAAGGCCAACAAGCTCTATATACCATACATAAATAGAATGCCAAAATGTGTTAAGTGTTAAGCAAACATGAATGGGTTAATGCGTTCCATTCAAAATCAAATAAACCAACAAGAATTCATATCTAATGATGTATGTGAGAGAAATAGCACAAGCCATTATCCATTGAAAAGATAGGAATGAGAAGAGGTTTTAGTGCAGGTTGAGGTGAGGCATAAAATGGTGTACCACCATTTTTATTTACAAGGAATTAAACACATTGTCGGGAGTATAGAACATGACTCCTAAAAAACAATGATAGATCAAAGCGTATGGGTCAAGACTTAAATAGACGAACCAAAGGCATGCCAAGCAATGAAATAATAATAAAAAAGAAAACAACAACTATAAAGTGAAACATGCAGGTGCCACACATTACATATAAGGTTGAAACCAACAAGCCAATAGGAGGTCGAAACATGTTTTGGATTAGAAGGAAAAGGAGAAATAATGATACCCAGGTTGCATTATTGTAGATAAAGTCTCATACAAAGCCAAACGTAAGGGTGTATGCACAAATTCAATATGTGGGACTAGAATAATCGAAATGAAAACATTATAAACCTAAATGAATTGCATGTAAAGCCATGGGATTCCCAATAATACCTATAAACAATTAGAAGCAAGATCCATGGATGATAATGGTTGCAAACACCTAGAATGGTAACAGAGGTAACTCCCTCCCCAAAACAATGAAAATAATTGTCCCAAACAAGTTTGAAATGAACATCCATGTCCATATTTTCCAAAGGATAAATTAGGTAAGGCTCAAACTAGAATCATGAAGCCAAAAATGAAGGATTAAAACATAATATTTCCATGGATTCAATTTCCACACCAATTTGTTGAAAGTAAAACATAACTTGGGTATCATTTTCATGGGACGAAGAAGTCAAATTCAATGGCTATAGCGAAGAAAAACTTAGTTCCTTTGAAATCAACACAATTTTTTATGCGAGATCAATAAGTGGCACTACTAAGAATATCAACATGGGTGTAGTATTACCTTTGAATTCTAGAAAAGGAAACATATGTGTGCTCCTTCGAAATTCTCCACGACAATGAATTATTTACCACAATACTATACCAGTGTTGACGGTACTTAGAACCAAACTAGAGGGTTAATTTATATGAGATAAATTAGTTAACAATCAATGCAAAGGGAATCTATGTATTCACAACTAGCTCAAAATTGAAGCTTTGAGGAGTAGCCCTGCAAAATCCATTAAGTGAATGAGAGTGAACTAGGGTGAAAGAATGAGCTTCAAAAAGTTGATCCCAATCACAAGATCCATATGAACAATGGAGACTATGTAAGGATTCATGTGCCCAAAATTTCATTTAATACCAAATTAAAAGTGGTATGATGATACCAGATGGAAAGTGAAAATAGGCAAGCATGGAGGTAAAACAATACCGAGGTGGGATGTAATTATAGCATATCTTTCAATGCGAGGTATGACTCTGAATCAAATTTGAAATCTTCTGTACTCTGGATCCTCAAATATCGATGTTAAATCCCATATTTGGAAGATTTTTTGGTGGATCCTAAAATTGATTTTGATGGGATATTTAAAAGGTCACCCTTCTTTTGACAGATTCTAATTAATTCTACACTTCCCAATGGACGTGTAAAATTTAATTCTTAATTTTTTTCAAGGGAAAATTTGGATAAAACGTTCTGTGACGAGCTGGAACCCTTTAGAAGGGCTAGGATGCGTTCAAATTTGATCGTTGGTGGTAACAAAATCGAATTAGATACTTTCAAGGAACAAACTCCACTCTCCCTATCATTCCAATTCTAATAACTAATCAAACCAATTTCCGAAACCGATACCTCCATAATAATGTGGGGAAACTCCTATTAATTTTGGAGAAGTGACTAATCATCCCCTAAATGGGAACAAATTGATTATCACAATCCAACCCTATTATTCTTATTTGATGTATTAGAAAGAAAATCGGAAAAGGAGAACATATATTACATAGATTGAGAGGATTCTAATGCTCTCAATTTGCCTAGTTTTCAAATTGGAGTTGTAGTTGACATCATTTCCCATGAGGTTTCAAAGCTTAGTTCTCAACTGAAGAATTTGTAAGGATGGCTTATTAAAGTATTACCGATTCATTCGGGTAATGACTTTGTTGCAACTTCGAGAGAAAACTCCTAATAATTTAGAACTAAGACCGATCTAATATGCGTGTTCTTCTACACAAAACGATTCATAAATGCTTTTATCGATATTACCGACCCTCGATTTCCACTCTTTTGACTATAGAATCCATCTATTCCTTGAGAAGATTCCACAATAGATTCTTGTGGGCATCATAGGTTGAACTGTTTATGTATTAACAATATATTTCCACTTTGTCAATAATGGTTGACCATGACCTTGTTTGACCATGACCATGGATAATTATGGTTGACCTTGGTTGATCATGACCATGGTTAATTGTGGTTGACCTTGGATTACTATGATGATGGCTAATTATGGTTGACTCTAACCATGTTTAACTTTTGTAGACCTTCACTATGGTTGACCTTCACCATGCATGATCTTCACTATGGTTGACCATGACCATGGTTGAGTGTGGTTGACCATGTCTATAATCATTGTCCATGGATGACCATGGCTCACCATGACCATGACTATGGATGACATTAATACATTAAAACATGAATAAGATATTTATACATTAATAATACATTTAATACATTAAACACATTAATATATACATTACTAAAGTAATAATGCATTAAAATACTAATAAAGTATTAATACATTAATGTATAATGTAACATATTAAAGTACTAATACATTAATAATGTAATGCATTAATTAATTAATACATTATTGATACATTATTAAAGTATTAATACCTTAATAAATACATTATTAAAGTAGTAATTCATGACTAATACATTATTAAAGTATTAATACATTAAATGACAATGACCATGGTTGACTATGGTTGACCATGACTATGACCATGGTTAACTTTGGGAAGGAAATGTTGACTATGGTTGATATGGTAAATTATGGTTGACCATGACCTTGGTTGACCATGACCATGGATAATTATGGTTGACCATGACCATGGTTAATTTTGGTTGACCTTAGATTACCATGATCACGATTAATTATGGTTGACCATGACCATGACCATGGTTAACTTGCATAGACCTTTACTATGGTCAACCTTCACTATGGTTGACCATTACCATGGTTGATTGTGGTTGACCATGGTTAAACATGTTTGAAATTTGTTGTCCATAGATGACCATGGCTAGCCATGAACATGGTTGACCATGAATATGCATGAAATTCACTATGTTTGACCCTAACTATGACTAAGGTTAACCCTTACATTAACTATGGTTGACTATTGTTGACCATGATGAAGAGTTCGGTTTAATATTTTTGACCTTTCCCATGGTTGTCTATGACTTGCCATGGTTGACTATGGTTAACCATGGTTGAGCTTGACGTGGACCGAAGTTTAGTATGGTTTTTCATGGCTAACCTTCACCATGGTTGACTATGGGTGACCTTGACCATGGTTAACTATGGGTGACCATGCCCATGGATGACTATTGAAGACCGTGTGGCACTGATTATGTTGGACCATGTTGATTATGTTTAACCATGGTTTACTACGACACTATCACATTGAAATGTTGATAAGGTTTTGTTCATCAGATTGCAATATCAGGTTTTGTTTCTCACATGACATCATAAGGTCATGGTCATCACATTGTGACCTAGGGTTTTGTTTGACACATTATGGTGTTGGAATAGGTTTGTTATATTCTAATAGTGGGTTATGTTAGTCACATTGCAACATCGAGAAATTGTCATTTCATTGCAATGTTGGGCTATGTTTGTCACATTACAATATTTGGTTGTGTACATCACATTGTGACATTGGGTTATGTTCGTCAGACAATGAAATTTGGAAATGTTTATCACATTATGAAGATAGGATATTTGCATCACATTGTGATGATGAGGTTGTGTTAATAACATTGCAATGATAAGGATATGTTCATAACATTTCACTAATATGGCTATGTTCGTCACATTACAATGATGGGGATATGTTTGTCACATTACGACGACAGGGCTATGTTTGTCACAATGCAAGAAAGATATTTCCCTTGGAATGGGGAGATTTCATTTGATAGAAGATATAATAGGGATCCTGAGGAAGGGGGAAAAAGGAAATCGACGAATTCAAAGGATGCAAAGAGGAAAAATATATCAACGAGATAGTGAGACGATGTAGAGAGAACATAGTACACAACAAGGAAAAGGAGCAGAGATTTTTTGAGTATGAAGACTTGAGAAAGAGAAGATGTGGGAAGCATGCCTAGGAAATAAATGATCACCTTGGAATAAAGAAGTCCCATATCCAGATTGGAGAAAAAGAGGGTTGTGATTTGGTGCTGACTAGAAGGAAACCGACACTAGTAAGGGGTGGTCATTGAGGGACTATGTAGCAGAGAAGGGGATCCCTTGTGGAAAGGAAATCTAGCTGGAAAGGAATCTGATAAACTCGTGAAGGTCTTGATCTTAGTTGGAAGAGGGAGGCTTCGATTGTTGCCAATAGAGTGGAGGACATCAAACTCCTTGATCCATTCTTTGAATTGTTGACGGGTTGAGTGTGGGCCCTTGTCATGCATAAGATCCTTGAATGAGACCCCTTAAACATTAGTCGTGGGATCAAGGTAACACCATATCTCCACTATTGATCCTTGTCATGAGAGGGTAAATAGACCCCTGACTACTGAGGATTTTCTTGTGAGGACTTTCAAAGGAAGCCTGATGGGTTAGGGTTCCATGGAAGAGTTCTACCTTCCCTTTCCTTTGTAAACTTTATGAGCCGAGGAGGTTAAGTCACACACGAGTGACATTTCATGCCAAGGTGGTGGTCAAAATGCTTGGAGGGATGGCAAGTATCAATGTTAGGTTGGTGTGGGGAAAGTACGGGGCCCTGGGTCGAGCATTCGATTTGAATTCATGTCTTTAAATATTGAGAATGAGATCTACATGTTGAGAGATCTCATTCATCGATCGATTAGATAATCTCATGAGGTAGTTTAACACCCTGAGGTACTAGACCATTGGACACTCCTAAGCTCATTTTCCTTTGTGCATCCCCGATAATCGATACTTGGTGGGGGTAGATGCTGGCATGGAGGGAAAACCCTAGGTTCAATAAGAATACTTAACCAAAAAAACCCTTAGACACTAACCCTTTCGGCATCACCTGCAAGAAATTGAAGTCTCACCCGAGGCATCTATAGGGGTTGCAGGAACCAATCTTCGACAAGGACGAGGGGAAGTGAGGCATTTAACATGTTCCTACTAACTAATTACTCATGTGTGCAGTTTCCATTAGTTAATAGTTCTTGTTATTTATTATACGTGGTGCACGACATTACCCTCCTCAACATTCTCTCATTAATTACTTTAGTGCGTGACATTATAACAACATAGATGTATTCAAAATACTTGAGCCTTTATCATCATTATGCATTATCAATAACATGTTAACCATTCAACATATATGTGCTATTCATCATAACAACACACACAAAGAATCACATCGAGACACAAGTTTAACGTGTTTCACCCCAATCTTGGGCTACGCCCACACTTCTTATATTATTCATTTATAATTGTCTTATAGCTTCACACTGCGCTTACAATAGATGCAATAGTAACATTACCCAGACTTGCCTAGAAGTTCTATTGTAGTGCAAGCCTAACCTATGAAACCTCAGTCATACATCTGCATACTTAGCCAATTCACCTAGCATAGATTGAACCCTTGTCTCGTGAGTGAATAAACTACACACTCTTCGACCAACCTCTACACACAAAAACCCCTTACATATTTATACATTAAAGTAGGGCTAAGATCGTTATAATGTGGTTACAAAGTGGACACAATTTCCCAAAAAAACCCAATGGATTATAACCATTTTCCTCCTTTTATGCATCGTTCTGTCTTATTTCCTTCTATCGTGTGCATTGACTCCTTGAAATTTGCTCTCCGTCATAGACTCTGGTCCATCTTCCAACTTCCTTTTATTCTTTAATATTGTTATGATGTAGATCCCAAAACTTGTCAAAACTTATCCAAAACGCCTATCTAATAGTAGAGTTCCCACATAGGGTTCCAACCTTTTCCTTGTAAATAAGAGAGAGAAGATGACATCATCATGACACAACATACCCACACGGAAACCACCATGATGGAGGATGATACATGTTGACTTGTGTTTGGTCAACGAGTCTAGTTTGGGGCCTTGTCGATCAAGTACCAATGTTTAGGAACCCTTGAAATCCCTACCGTTGGATATGAGTGTCGAGATATCTCGATCATCGAATTCCTTAGGAAATATTAGGAGGGATGTCGACACTTCGAGGTACCTAAGTACCATACCCACATAAAATTTTCCATGTCCATGTTTCCTTTTGTTTTCTTGGATATCTCTGTGCTCGGTGGGGCATGGTTCCGAGAAGGGTTTCGACCTTCAACCTTGTTAATTTGCAAGGGGAGTAGAGCACATACCAATGACATCAGATGGAATAATCAAGCCAATGCACAGTGGATAGATGTCTCAGGGCATAGTTTTGTATCAAGTCACGTGGTGCCACATGTCAAGCTAGGTGGCAGGTTATGATAGGGCCACGTGTATGAGGTGCTAGTTGGTTCATTGGATTGGGTGCTCGAAGTCTGTATGAGTTTGAGTTTACTCGGGGGCTCGATATGCCAGTGGGTCAATCCCTGAAATATTGGATATTAGAAGTGTGCAAGTATTGTTAAGTGTGGTGGGATGATACCCCCAGTGGGATGGTGGTCGATGCCATGATTGCAACCATGTCAACACTAGATGGAGCCTTATAGGATTATTCAAATGATGTGGGTGCCATGTGGCGGTGTGGTGGTATTGGCCAATGAAGGCCTAGAAACATTAGAAGGCCATAACTTTTGATCCTGAGCTCGATTTTGATCATGGTTACAGTCATTGGAAATCCCTCAATGAGCAAAACTATATTATGAAACCATAGTTGAATTTTAGAGGCGATTAAGAAAGGTGGTTTTGAGGAAAGAAAAGAGAAAATTTTGAAACCCCACCAACCTAAGGAAGGGTTATAGGGGTTGGTGTGTTACAGGACTTGGGTTAATGGCCTCATAGCGAGGGGGAATTGTTCAAGAATTATTTTGGGTTTTGAATTTTGAACTTTCTTTTCACCTCAATATTATAACTCTTTTAGGGTGAGGCTCTTCTCGTGGACTATGAAGCACAAAAAATTTTTGTGTGATGTATGACAACCAAACCATGAGCTAGACAATCAAAATTGGGAAGGATGGAGAGTGTGAAGTATGGATTGGGATATGGAAATGCTACACATCTCAAATCCTCCCAATAGTATGAATCAACCAAAGAGTGAAAATACTTATATAAAGGATGATGATGATCCACTAAGGTGAAAAAAGGAAAAAGAAAAAAAATAGAGCATCATGATCCATTATATGACTCAACTAATGGTCACTACTTTCATGACAAGTACATGAGAAATTAAAACCCAATATGAAGCAATGAAATAATGTACTTCGTTTATATCAAGCATCATAATTGTCAAATGTAAGTGGGATGAGGAAATGTGGGAAGCATATCTGGTCATATGCTTTTGGAGAACCATAGATCTCATCTATGAAATTGCTTCCTATAAGTGAGAAAATCTTGTCTAGTTACCCCTACATGTTAGGGAGTAACATGCCATACTACATTGTTTCTAGTCTCCTCTACAATTTGTTCTTATGGATTCTTTAGAGGCCTTGCAACTCTGCCTATTGATTTTCTCCATTGGTGTTTCCTCCACATTGGATTTTAATCCTTCTATAATACCAATTGATAATAGTTAGTAAATTCCACAAGGGAACCCAATCGACAATACATGGGTCCATCAAAATTTTCATATGACTAGATGGAAGCCACTACAAATTAACATTAAATAGGAAATTGGGAACCAACAAAAAAGAAGGAAACATGGACACTTGATTCAACAACAAAAATCTAATTTTAATAATAGTATCTAATTCTAGTATGATAATTAAAATTATAGAGCCAACTCATCATACCAAAAAATGAATCCCCTTATCTTTTGTACAACATAGAATAAAGAATAGAAGGATTGCTTCTCCCAATCAATATGTTCCTCAAACATTCCATGAAATTAACTTTTTTTATGTTATATATAAAAAAAAACCAAAAAGAAACACTTGATTTCTCACATAACAACCAACAATGAGAGAATTGATTTCTTCAATCATACCCACACAACCCCCCACCAACAATACAACTTCTCCAAGTTGGTTTTATTAATTCCACAACAACACATGCTTGGCTACCCTTATCTTCATTAAATGGAGAAGCAAATGCATTCTCAATTCTATGATTACTTTAGGGATTTTCTTCAAAATCATTCTTTTGAAAACCATAAAGGTCATCAAATTTAGAATTTTGATAAGATCTAGGGCTTACCAAAACCTCATCTTTATGAAGAGGAGTTCTCTCACCAATAGGGTCTTCTTCATGGGCTTGATCTTCAACATGATGTGTTTTATCAATGTGTTCTTCAAGTGCTTGGTGACTTTCTTTATCAACCTATTCTTCATTCTCTTGTTCTTTAATGGAGTCTTGAGGTGGCTCTTTCTATAGCATGGGAACATGAGAAAATGCCTCTTCCATATGATTTATGTGGCTTGATCCTTCTTAGGATCATGAGGTACCTCATCATCCTTATGTAGGGTTACCGTAATGTCTTCAAGAATTTATTATATTTTTCTTCATCATAATAGAGGTCCCAATGCTTAAGGAAAATTCTAAATAAAAAGTGTAAGAGAATATATTTTCTTTGGCCTACAACGATTCTTGATCCAAGTCTAAGGACCTCCTTCCAAGGAAAATACAAATAGTTTTATCAACACATCCTCATGTACTAGATTGAGATTTGAAACAAATTACAAGAATGATGTGATATTTTGAGTAGCAAAAGGAACATCACCATCAAAATTTGGAATGTGCGTTAACCACTTTGTAGAATATTCATTTGGGTACACAAGAATTTTGTCAAGATCAATAGTAGGATATAATTCATGAAAATTCCATGGTAACATATTCATTCACTTAAATATATGAAATTTTGTATAATATCTTTAAATATGATGATACCTCATACTAAACATGTGTGGAGTCACCAAGGTGAATTGATGCCTTCACAATAATGCTTGCTTCACCCTACAAGAAAAATGTTTTTAAAAATATGTAAGGAACAAGGATTTCATTCCTCTGGTGGAGTCGTCGAATGAGTAAACTTAGGTTAGGCTTTGGTTTATACTCATCAAAAGGGTTGAAGCATAGACTTCGAACAATCAAGGGGAAAGACTCAATTCTCCCTGGTATCTATGCCAAAATGTTATCCCACAACCTTGCACCTTAGTGAAAACCTTCACATGGTATAAATATTAATGGAACATGGAAGTGTTTCCATTTTCACCTATACAACTACTTCCCTCAGTTTAGTGAAGGAGAAGCCCAACACAAGGGAGGCTTCCCTAGTGTAACCTATGTAACTACCCAAATGACCAACAACAAATTATGATATATGAGTTTTATATTAGGTGGTTACTCAAGGTAAATTTTAGATTTATGGTTTTCTCACTTTAGGACTATTTTAGAGGGTTTATTAATTGATTATCCAATGAAAATTTATACCAAAATAATCTAGATCTGAAAATTACTAAAGGATATCATAAAACTTGCACAAAATATAGATAAATTACAATAGTAAATGAGTTATGGAAACATCAAGTTTCATCCACTTAAATAGGTTGCAAACAAGTGAATTTTTAGGGATAAAACAATGAATAAATCTAGGGTTTATGTAACTTGCGAATTTTGAAAATTAGAGAGCATGTAATAGCCAATTATACCAATTCATCAAGCCCTATGAATGTTGTAATATAAAGTAGCTAGGCTGATTTTCTAATGAAATTAAATTTTAGGCTAACAAATGCAAGAAACTCAAGACTTCTAGGGTTTTGATTATTGAAAATTGAGTGTAAGCTGCAAAACCCTAAATTTACACTACACCAAAAATAAAAGATTTGGAATTTTGAGTTTACGATTGACTAGATAAGATAAAAGAATAGTGCCTACTAATTTTTTGGGGCATATCGGGTCAACTAAGGCTCTTCTCGAGGGAGTGTAAGTGAAACTAGGGTGATAACTAAGGTTTTCCACTACGATCCATAACAAGCCCTTCTAGTGCCTTACAAGCTTCAAGATAATTGAAGAGGAAGATACTTTGCCAGTAATCTTCCAAAGGGTTTGAAGAATGGACTTGTTCAAGAAAATAGTAAGAGAGTGCACCACCAATAGTAGAGAAGCACAACTACACTTTACAACCATTCATAAACAAAATCCACAAATATTAGGAGGCATTACTTGCTCAATAAATTGATTCATTCACAGAAAAACTTAATCCAAGAATATCCACGAAATTGTAAAGCATCCACAACATATAATCCTCAAAGAGCGTGCTCTAGTTCTCCATCCATAGAAAAAAGATAGTTATAATAGTAGACAAGCAATGTTCTCCACAAATTCTAGCAATGAGTTAGGAATGATAATTTCTTTTCTTTTTATATGAAGAGATCTAGTAACCCTCTCAATATAAAAATAATATTCTCCTAGATTTTAGCCTAATAAAATATAAAATACTATTATCTCTTTAAAAACCCTAGAGATATGGTCAAAATACATAAACAATATCCATGATACATGAGTGAATGAGTCAAAACACCCCAAAGATGCTCCCCAAATCAAGTAAAGTCTCCTAAAGTGCCAATTCCTCTTCAAATGCATGAAGAAATCCCACGTGTGGTGTGTGTGGGCTCCAAAAGTGGATGGCCCACTCAATAAGTGCATAACAAGGTGTGAAAATTTTCCCAAAGTGTAATGTTCCCCTCAACTTGTGGAATGGCCTCCTCCAAAGGTGTCCCATGAGGTAAAAAATTCAGAGATAATCTTCTCACAACATATTTTAAAATCACCATAATTGCGTCATTTTTTTCCCAAATTTCTATTATGATTACATTTTGGAAATCTTGTGGCCATTATGCATCTAATGGCATTGATCTAGTAGAATTTTGGGAATTTTGTCAAAATATAATTGCTCCTGAAGCTAGCCTCCCTCAAAATATGTGATAAAATATCCTCAAGGTGTGAAACGAACCTATCATAGTCTCCCATGCAAGCACAATAATCCATGCAAGATGTCCTAATGGTCCATGCAGTGTACAACGTCCAAAGTAAGGCTCATAGGACCCAAGGAAGTCACAAATACCGAGGCATGTGTCATGGATCCTAGAGAAATCACAAATATTGATGTATGTACAACACAAATCCAATGCAACATAAAAAGTGAGCCATGTCAAATGTAAATGCCATTAGGTAGATAACATTAAGTATCATCTTCTAACTTCACAGTGAGTCATAGAATTCTTACAATTTTCGAAGTTTAAGTATGTTAGAGGCATCATTAACTCTTAGTACATGTGTCAACACCCAAGAAGAGAAGTAGTTCCCATGAGAACCGATCAAGGAGCATGTGTAGTGATAGATGGTATGGTTTGGCGAGTAACTTAATGAGTTGAATTGCATAGTCATGATGAGGTTGTTTGAGATATTCATCCACATGAGTGCCTTTGAAATATGAGGGAGCACTTATGCATCGAGTTACCTTTTCCTCAACAATATTTCTTACTAACCCTTGCATTTTTCTTTGTTCTTTGTTCTTTTTTTCATTTATTATTTTTTTTAAGAGATACTTTTACACATAGGACTTGGGGTAATGGCCTCATAGTGAGGGGAATTGGTTAAGATTTATTTCGTCTTTTGGCTTTTGAATTTTGATTTTTCTCTTCACCTCAAGCTTATAACTCTTTTAGGGTGAGGCTCTTCTCATGAGCTATGAAGCACAAACCTTTTTTGTGTGATGTATGACAACCAATCCATGAAAGCGACAATAAAAATTGGGAAGGATGGGGAGTGCTAAGTATGAATTGGGATATGGACATGCTACACATCTCAAAGCATCCTATTAGTATGACTCAACCCAAGAGTGACAACACTTATCTAAATGATGATGATGATCCACCAAGGTAAAACAAAACAGATAGAAAAAAATTGGAGCATCACAATCCATTATCCAACTCAACCAATGATCACTACTTTCATGATAAATACATAAAACATAACACTCAATATGAAACAATGAAAGAATATACTTGATGTATATCAAGCATCATAATCATCAAATATAAGTGAGCCAAGAAAATGTGGAAAGCATCTAGCTATATATCCCCGAAAAACCATTGATCTCATTTATGAATGACACTGCCTCCTCTAAGTGAGAAAATCTCCTCTAGTTATTACCCCTACATGTTAGGGAGTAACATACCATACTACATATAGTCTCCTCTACAATATGTCCGAGAGATCCTTTAGAGACCTTATAACATACCATATAGTCTCCCTAGTGTATCTACAACTAAATATGCCGTCTTATATGGGCACCGACGATCTTATTTGGGCCAATGCCTCGTGTTAAGCCTTGGCCTAAGGCATGTCGGTAAATTTCTCCGAGAGAAGGAAGGGGTTTTTAAAGCGACGGACCAGTTGTGCACACGTTCTCTTTACATTTAATTTCTAAATTTAAAATAATTAAAAAAATAAGTAAATTTAATATGAACCTACTTGAAAAAATTTGTAAAGATAATTTTATAAGTGAAATAATTATATGGTAATGTGTGTAGGTGAAATATAGTTTTCACATATGTGTTTATTTTTTCTTTGGTAGTGGTCTAAATGTTTTAGGTTTTGGTTTTTTTCTTGAGATATTTTCTATTTGATTTTGTTCAAAATATGATGAGAAATTGTTGGATTGAGTAGACGATTATGTATAATGGGAATGCTCTCGGGTTTTTTCAACATGTTGAATCCATTATTGCATTCAAAAATACAATTTAAACAACATAAACTTGTAATTTAGTGCAAATTTATAATGTCGGATTTCAACAAAAAAAAATACCAAAACTTAAAACAATTAGAGAAAATCTTCTCTTTCTACATTCAATGCTACGTGGTGAAAGCCCGTTATCTATGTTGTGTGGAGTTTGGTCCTAATTATTATTTATTGGGCACCTCGTGCAAAACATAACTTAGTCTATGTGACATCCAATCCTCCAAAGATGTGGCGGATGAGATTGATGACGTGGACACATCACCAAGATTGTGTGTTCAACATTCAAAGTGGATTTTTTTAATGAGGTGGATTAGGTCCATGTTGGCCTAACCTTTTTTCGCGCAGCATTGGTAGTAAAGCTAAGTCTTAGTCTTTACATTAACAACATCTTGAGTAAATCTAATGGTTAAAAACATGTGTTTCCTCTTTAAAAATCATAAATTCAAATCTAAAAGAGATAGGATTGTATATTTCTATAGATTTTGTTGGATGGAAAGATTCCCTTGTCCCATTATTAACCATATATTTTAATAAATACAAAAGACTTAAAATTAGCTGGCAAATCTCTTTCTATACACTTAAAACTGACTCACATTCACGTTTTTCTTATGCAAAGCCGGCATCCTATGCAGGTAGCCGTTGAGATATTGGGTATCGTGATGATAAGCTTGCCACGTGGCTACATTTCTTGTTAAGAGACGGACCTTGTCCATATTGTCGCCTCTGCCTTGCAGTAACGACCGGTTGGGCAGATGACCGTTAATTTTTACGCTTTCTGCGAGGCTTCGCATGATTTACAGTTGTAATAGATAAGTAGCCGTTATAATAGATAAAGGGAACTGTTGTAAATAGCTAGAGAAGAGTCGTGCCGCCTGCGAACAAAGACGCCGAGTGAAGATGGAAGGACCACCATTGTCTGCTGCTACCAATGGAAACCGCCTCCGTCATTTCAGGAAGGAAAGTGCATGAGTGGGTAGTTGCAATTTTCCCTATTTGGATCTCTGAAAGGCCAGAATTTGGCACATAGTTTGACCAAGGTAAAGTAAGGGTGCTGTTGATGGATGCTGTACCAAGAACGGGAGCTCAGAAGTCCCAGAAGAAACTAGGGAAATGTAGATTGAAGCTTATTTCTATTTCTTTTCCAGAGAGATCTCCTCAAGCAAACTGTATATGGCAAGGCTTGAGCGAAATCTGTCGTCTAAAGTTGAAGAAAAGAAAAGAGAACCATTGCACTAGATGGTGATACTCAACCTGAAAAGAAATTCTACTCAAGAAACAATCCTAATAGATCAACTAAAGACAAGAAGGAGATAGAATGTTACCACTTTGTTGAAGAATTCATGTTTTAAGAAGGCCCTCAATTTGAGGATAAGATAATTGTTTAATAGTCTAGTAAGCTTTTGGGTAAGAGAAACTATACCTCATTAGGTTTATCACACATGCATGTGGCAATTATTGTCCAATAGTTTAGGGGAGCTCTATGATATCTAAGTTCGATATCACACCTTTCAATGAGAAACTTGAGCTCAGAGGCTATACCTTTCAATGGAATAGGGAGTACATCTTGAAGGAGTCTCACTGGTCCAAGCATTGTTTTCAAAGACTAAGCTTTTGAAGAATGTTCGATTCTATTTTTAGTTGTATTCAATCAATGTTTGTTTTCTTTAAGTAAGGTTTTTTTTTTTTTCTTCAGTGGTGTAAGCTTGAGGGTGTTAGATTATAAATCTTACTTATATAATAATGTCAAAGATGTAACTAGTCATTAGGAATTAAGGTATTAATAGATATTGTTAGATAGACATTAAGGTATTAATAAATATTGTTCAATGATGGCTAAGATAATTAGTCATCAACTTTTTCTTTAATAAGAATTAGTTAGATCTTATAACCATTTTCAATTTCTATAAAAGAGATAAACTTTGTTGTATTAATGAACATACTATCTTAGTTGACTTCATCTCATTGTTCATTTTTCATCATATTTATCATTTTTACATCATAATCTATATTTCTTATATTCTATATTAAATATAAATTAATTTTGGATATGTATGCTCCTAAATATAAATGTTTTAGTCCAAAAGTTTTAGGTTTCCTTTTTTTTTTTGAAATTTTTTCTGTTTAATTTTGTCTAAAATCAGGTGAGAAAATGTTGAAAAAATTGCAATTTCTAAATTCCTATTTAAAAGACCAAAACATAAAACAGTTAGACAACTCCAATATAAATTAATGTGTGCTTCTAGATTGAATATGAATTAATATACATTCATTGATTTTTATTACTTTCACAAAGATTAAAAATCTCTTTAAAATACACATTTATTTTTATAAAAAATAATCTAAATATATATAAATTAATAAATAATAATTATTAATAATTTGAGAAATTTGAAGTTAATTCTCTGCACATTAACATTCAGATTGAGTATACAAGATTACCACAACATCTTATATAAATATACTTCGAAGAGTTTCGTAGGAAGTTGGGATATTGCAATTAGACGATGGGGCCGAAAGACTCGATACGCTGTAAACTTGTGATTTGACTCCTTCCCTCAGTAGAGTAACTACTGTGTAAAACCTGCAGATCGGCCAGCGCTGAACAAACTTCACGCATAAAGGCTGAAACTATTTACAATTATATTCTCATGGGAGTGGAAGAAGCTCTGCAAGCTGTCTGTACAAAAAATTGCTTTCTCTTGAGACCGGAACTGTCATAAAAAAAAATCTATAAGCAATTTACAGTTCCTAGACATATAGTACATATAGAAAAATGAATGGCATTCAGTCACCACTCTTCATCCCTCATCTTTCCAAGCAGTTGAAGACCACCATGCAGTGTTATAATCGGGAATGTCAGCCCTGCTCCGAAATCTTATGTGCATCATATAGTAATATACAACAATGTAAAAATGCATGAGCTATGAGTAATGGGGTCAATGTTCCACCATGTATAAAATTTGGGATCATGTATAAAATTTGGGATTATGGTGGAATTCTGATTATGCTTATAATACCCAAGTAGATCTTAGGTCAGCTTTCATTATTTATAGAATAAAAATGCACGAGTTAGGAGTAATGAGTTAGGAGTAATGGGGTAATGTTTCATCATATATAAAATTTGGATTATGTTTTTATAATACCAAGTGGAATTTAGGTTAATTTTCATTATTCACACATGTGGAGCTAGTCATATGTAAAATTTTGTGAATATTTTAAAAGATTGAAAACGTGAATCTTATAGAAAAACCCTAACAACCATAGACATGTTAAAAAACCAATATATATCCATATTAACACTTGATTTATCAATTAATGATAGAAAAAGATAAAAAAAATTTGAAACCAAAATCTTGTATTTAAAAGCTTCCATGTTTAAAATAATGGATCTCCATTATCTTCATTACATAATTTCCTTTAATACTATAAGTTAATTATATACTTTATTTTTGATAATATATATAATATCTTTTTATACATTTTAGTCTTTTACTTAAAATTGACATTAAAATATTTATTTACTATTATTTTATTATTTTCTTAAATGACATGTGTGAGTTCAAAATCTCATTCATTTTAGGTTGTAGACAAGATAACAAAGGGGTTTCACTCCTCTTGTATTGATTTATTATTCCATAAAAACATAGTAAAGAGGTGGAGGTGGGATAGCATAGTAGAGCAAAGGAAAACTGTTTTTGTTTCTTTAAATTTTGCAATATAAATATGAAAATAAAAGAGCAAGGCACTATTCTTATTTTTTTCTAGACTTGTTAGAGTTTTTAGCCTTATTTCTTTATAAGGTTGTTAGAGTTTTTAGCTTTAGTGGCTTATAGGTGAGTACATTTTACCACTACAATTTTCTTCTTGTGTTTTTAGTTATTTTTTAATGAGGGTATGTTTCTAATATTATATTTTAATTATAAATAATCACTACACAAAACAATATAATCTTATTGTATTGGTAGTATCATTTAAGATATATTGTAATGAACTTGCCCATTACAATATTCAAGGTAGTTTATATATCATAATGGTATCAAATAGATTTTATTTGGGGCTTTTGTGGAATAGTTCAAGTATGTAGATATCGAGGTAAGGAAGGAGAAATAAGTAGGGCCATGTCTTAACTATGGTGGTTGAGTGTAATAATATTCCAAAGATGAATATGAGAAGAAATTTGCAAAATTGGAAGAGTGAACCTCCGTTATATCTAGTAATATGCCAATATTGATGGTAGTTTTAGAAAACAAGTTCAAACCCTTTGAGGAGTTCCACAATGCATTAGTTTTAATGAGAACATTGAATCTAACAAAAAATATTGAAAACAAATAAGAGTTATAGAGAATTTAAGTGAGATCCATAAATATATCTTCCCAACTTATGTTTAAAGTGGACATTAGGCCCTATTAAGGTGACGATGTTGCACACTTGAATTATTGGTTACCAAAGTTAGAAGTTTATTTCAGTGTGCATAACCTAGGTGAATATGAGAATATACAATTTTATCTACTAATGCTAGAGAGACATGCTTAAACTTGGTAGGCAATATTTACAAAGAGAATTATACAGGAGTGCAATCCACTAATAAATAAGTTGGAGGTGTTTAAATATTTCATGAAGTCCCAATTTTACCCTATTAGGTACAAACATGACCAAAGATTTGTTGACACTATTACCTAGAAAAACAAGGATATATTAATGATAATAACAACAATCTAATTTTAAGGTCATGACTAAGCTAGACAACAAATTGGTGTATGAGACCCCCTTGTTTGTGGGAAAAGGGACCCCCTCCCCGTAACGATTTGGTTGCTAATGTCTACAGAGGTATACATACCCTACTCGCCTCTGGATTGGAACTTGTGAACTCTTAGAAGGAAACACATGTTCTTAACCATTAGACCCACTCATAATGCAAATGACTAAGTTTAGAAACAAATCACTCATTTGGGGATATCTACCAAAAAATCAAATGTAGTCATTATGTATTTGGGTGGTCCACGTAGTCATTTAAGGAGTCAAGTGTTGTTCTTGAGACCTAAGACCATTAATGTTTCTTTTCTACAAGCATAATAATTTAGTATAATAAAGAAGAAATGACAACCACAATTTCTATAAATACTCAAGTAATGCAAATCCTAAATCAATTGCATAGGCAAGCAATGAATGGATCATACTTAAGGCAGGAGGAAGAAGAAATATATCACGAAAGAAGAGGTAACTACAGAAGAGTTGCTCATTCAAGGAGCACCAGAAGAAAGCATAGACATCACTCACCGCCTTACTCAGCAAGGAAATTA
>JZKD02S1798430.1:58615-75502 GCA_000966675.3 Picea glauca
ATACATATACATATACATATACATATACATATACATATACATATACATATATATATATATATATATATATATATATATATATATATATATATATATATATATATATATATATATAAATTATTCTTAAGCAGTCCAAAAGTTTCTCCTGTTAGGTACAAAAGAAGAATAAATATATATATATATATATATATATATATATATATATATATAAAGTCTCCTTAAGCAGTCCAAAAGTGTCTCCTGTTAGGCACCAAAGAAGAAGGAATGGATTGGATAGTTTGCAAGGAGAGTGGAGGAAGCTTAAGCCACCATCATTTTATGGTGAAAGAGAAAGAGAAGATGATGTTGAAGCATGGCTTCTTAGACTTAGGAGGTATTTTCAATTGCATAACTACTCCTCAAACCTAGAAGCAAGAATTGCCACATAACATTTACATGGGAAAGTTGTTATGTGGTGGGATAAAATGAAGCAAATTGAGCACATTAATGGGAGAAGGATCACTTGGAAGTATTTCAAGAAACATTTTCAGAAGGAGTACCTTTCAGAGCATTTCTATGAAAAGAATATGCAAGAGTTATTTGAGCTAAGGTTGGGAAGCATGACCATGAAAGAATATGAGAAGAGGTTCTTGGGATTGTTGAAGTATGCAGGATTTATCAAAGATGAAAAAGTGAAGATACAAAGGTTTTTAAGTGGATTTCCATCCATTTATAAAGAGAATATTCGATATGATGAGCCCAGGACATTGATTGAGACTATCGGGAAGGCTAAGTATCTATATGAGCAAGGAAAGGGTATATAATCCATGCAGAAATATTGGAAGGATAAGAAGGAGAACTATGATCAGAGGAGGAAGGGGTTCAAACCTCCTTTCAAAAAGAAACAACCCTAATAAAAATCAACAAGATCAATCTACTAAGGATGAATCCAAGAAAGATGATTCCTTTGGAAAAAGAGGAATACCGCCAATCCAATGTTGGTGGTGCAAGGAAAATCACCTATACAAGGATTTCCCTCACAGAGGAGATAAATGAAGACCATGCACAACATCCAAGAGGCTACA
Organism: Picea glauca; assembly: GCA_000966675.3. Lineage (NCBI taxonomy): Eukaryota > Viridiplantae > Streptophyta > Pinopsida > Pinales > Pinaceae > Picea > Picea glauca. The sequence goes on from JZKD02S1798430.1 coordinate 59,680, forward strand.
ACAATGGAGGACATGGAAAAGATATATGTAGCCTTAGAAGATCGACAAACAAAGTACCAATCCAATATGATCGAAGTGGAAGATAAGATAATTAATCATCCTATTTCTATTTTAATCAATTCAAGAGAAATTCATTGTTACATTGATCCTAAAATAGTGGATATATTACATTTGGCGAAAATGAAGCTAGGGAAGTCAAGTTTGGTTCAGTTAGCCATTATAACCAAAAGAAGGATCAATGAGGCTATCAAAAGTTGTCCAATAAATATTAATGGAGTAAATACAGTTGTTGATATGAATGTCATCCCATTAGGATCTTATGACATCCTAATTAGAATAGATTGGTTGGATCAACACCATGTTGTCCTAGATTGTCATAACAAGACATTTACATGTCTTGATGAAGAAAGAAAACAGAGCACTATGAAAGGAATTCCAAGACCCATTTCTATAAGGTTGATTTCAATATTATAGCTGAATAAATGTTTTAGGAAATGATGTTAATTGTATGCAACTCATGTGGAAGAGCCATAAAAGACAAAAGGGCCAAGGCTCGAAGATTTTCCAGTATTGCAAGAGTTTGAAGATGTATTCCAAGAAATACCAGGATTTTAACCAAGGAGGGAGATATATTTCTCTATTGATTTAGTACCAAGAGTTGCCCCAGTATCAAAAACACCTTACAAAATGAGTTCACCTTAATTGAAAGAATTACAAATGTAGTTGGAAGAATTGTTGAAGAAATGATACATACGTCCAAGTGTTTCACCTTGGGGAGCACCAATACTCTTTGTCAAAAAGAAGGATGGAACATTGAGGTTGTGTATAGACTTTAGATATTTGAATAAAGCCACTGTGAAAAAAAAATACTCTCTATCCATAATTGGTGACCTCTTTGATCAACTAAGAGGAGAAAATATATTTTCAAAGATAGAATTACGATACAGATACCATAAGGTAAGACATCAATAAGACAACCTTTAGAACCAGGTATGGACATTATGAGTTTGTAGTGGTGCCATTTGGATTGACCAATGCATCGAATTTCTTTATGTGCCTAATGAATGACATATTCATAAATTATCTGGATAAGTTTTTCATTGTGTTCTTAGATGACATACTTATTTATTCTAAGTCCGAGGAAGAGCATGACCATCACTTGAGGTTGGTGTTACAATTGATGAGGGAACATCAGCTTTATGCCAAGGTTAGTGAGTGTTCTTTTTACCAAGAAAAAATCAATTATTTGGGTCATATTATTTCAGAGCAAGGTATAACAGTGGATCCAGAAAATATTGAAGCCATTAGAGGATGGCCAACACCTAAGAATGTTTCAGAAATTAGATCTTTTATGGGATTATCCAGATACTACAGGAGGTTTATAGCAGGGTTCTCTAATATTTCTCATCCCATAACTTCTTTACAAAAGAATGGAACAAAATTTGAATGGACAACTGAGTGTGAAGAGAATTTTAATTTGTTAAAGGAATTACTTACTAGTGCACCTATTTTAAAGGTTGCTGACTCAAATGAGAATTTTTTGGTATGTATAGATGCATGCAAGGACATACCTAGTTCTATCCTCAAACAAATTTTTCATGTCATTGGTTATGAGTCCAAAAACCTCAAAGAACATGAGAGGAATTATGCCACACCTGATTTGGAGCTTGCTGCAATAGTTCAAGCATTGAAGATGTGGAGGGATTATCTCATGGGAAAAATATTTGAATTAAGGGCATACCATAGTGGTCTGAAATATCTTTTTGAACAACCAACTTTGAATGTTAGGAAAACAATATGGCTAGAATTTTTAAGTGAGTATGACTTTGACATCAATCATATCAAGGGAAAAGAAAATAAAGTTGTCGATGCACTCAACAGAAGAGTACATATCATGCATGCTATAGATGTTAGTATGCATCATGTATATTTAAAGAGGATAATTTTAGATGTTGTTGTTATAGATAAGTATTACCTACATGTAAAAGAAAGTTTACAGCAAGAAAATGTACAACATAAAATTAAAGAGTATGAGATTAAGGAAGATGGATTATTTTTTCATAAGAATATATTTTATTTTCCTAGTTCTAGAGAACTTAGGAATTTGGTATTAAAAGAAATGCATAATGTTCCATATGCTAGACATCTTGCTTACCAGAAAACAATTGTAGCAGTAAGAAGCCAATTATTTTGGCCATGAATGAAGAAGGATGTTACTGATTACATTACCAGATGCATGAAATTTCTAAGTAAAATATGAGCATAGACACCTAGTGGGTTTGCTTAAACCATTGCCAATTTAGAGAAGAAATGGGAAGTGGTAACCATTGATTTTATAACTAAATTTCCTAGGACAGTAAGGCAACATGATTCCATAATGATACTTTCTTGTGGATAAATTGACAAAGGTTGTTCATTTTGTTCTTCTGAAAATGACTCATACAACAACTAATATTTTAGAAATTTACATGAGGGAAATTGCTAGGTTGCATGGGATATCTAAGGAAATTGTTTCATACATGGATACAATGTTTACTTCAAATTTCTAGTGGGGATTATTTAAAGGATTTGGTACAAATCTGAATCTTAGCACAACATACCATCCATAGTCAGATGGGAAGACAAAGAAAGTCAACCAAGTGATTGAAGACATGTTGAGAATGTGTGTGATGGATAAACTATCTAAAAAGACTACTTGCATTTGGTTGAGTTCGCCTATAATAATGGGTATAAAGCTTCATTGAAGATGAGCCCATTTGAGGCTTTGTATGGTAGAAAATGAAATACTCCAGTGATTTGGGACAACCCAGTAGACAGAGTAGTACTTGAGCCATAATTGCTCAAGGACATGGAAGACCAGATGGTTAGAATTAAGAAGAATTTAAAGGCAGCTCAAGATAGACAGAAAAAGTTATGCAGATAAGAACATGACAACTAGAGAATTTAAAGTGGGGGAGCATGTTCTTTTAAAAGTGAATCCCAAAAAGAGCTCATTGAAGTTGGGTAGTTGTACAAAGCTAGAAGTCAGATTATGTGGTCAATTTGAGATTTTGGACAGAATAGGGCCAGTTGCATACATGCTTGCATTGCCTACTTCCATGAATGGACATAATGTATTTCATGTCTCTTTGTTGAAAAAGTATATACATGATCCTAACCATGTTATTGATTGGAATTTGATTCAAGTAGAGCCAGAGGGAGACTTTCAGGTCCAACGAGTGCACATATTGGACAAAAAAGTCAAAATGCTCCAAAATCAAGTTATAGAGTTGGTAAAATTTTAGTGGGAATGTTACGGTCCTGAAGATACTACTTGTGATCATGAAGATGCCATGCGGGCGAAGTACCCACGACATTTTGAATAAATTTTGAAATTTTGATTTTTGTTTTGTATATGCACTAAGGTCAGTGCCAAAATAAGGGGGAGGGGAATGTAATACCCTGATTTTGAGTCCCCATATGAAATAATGTAATTTTTTTATTTGATGAAAGGTCAGAGTGCCCAAACAAATAATTAGGCCAACGTGCCTAGGAAATGTAATGCTATGATCATTATTAATAATAAAATACATCGTTGGCTACAAGTCATACAAAAAAAATATTTATAAGGGGCTATGATTCCACGAGAGAGGGGGATTAAGGGGCTAAGTCATTTTATCATATTTTATTTACCTATAATTCTTAATTGAGAGAAGGGGTTACATGAGATTCTTGGGGGAAGGCCATGCAATTTTTGATTCCCAAGTAAATACATAAACCCATCTTGCGAGTTGTTTGGGGGGGTTCTTCTTATTCTTCTTCACCAGCTCCATTCATTCATTATTCGTTTGTTCACACTCTCCATTCTGTTCAATTTTTCACTCATTCATTCTTGTTGTTGGAATGGGACCTCGGGGGAGAATTATTGAGGAATCCATTGTTTGTTGGATGTAGCAGTGAATGGTTTGTTTCAACCATGAATTAATGCCTGCATGCCTGAGATGCATTGGCATGTACTAAATTTTATTCATAGCTGTGAGTCCTAGGAGTCCTAGCATGGAGATTCTCGACCAAATGCACTAGAGCCTTGGAAGGAGGTGGAAATACCGAGGGACTACGTGGAAGAGAAGGGGGCCCATTCTCTTGGGTTGTGCATGATGGAGAGAAGAGAGTGGATGTACTTTGGATGATTGTGTGTTGAGGAACCTATGAGAGATTGAGTGTTGATTGGGTTGGGGAAACTGAGTGACATCGTGGAACCGTCCTTGTGGATTCATAGCCCTGTCTCAGGGGTGACATTATTGTTGAGACTTGGAACAATAGTTTCTATGGTTGGGTGGAAATTCCTTGGTCTACATTCAGTTAGTGAACCATTTTGATTAAGATAAGTGCTCTCTGTCATGTGTTTCTCTGTTGTATATTTATTTCCGTTGTGTATGAATTATTGTCTCTTAGTTTCACATGTTATAACATGCATGCTTGTTGGTTATTTCTATGCATGGAATGTTTAGACATTCTCTATACTGTAGCATGAATTTTTATTTTTGCATGTGTTGTTATCATGTTTCTTTAATAATTAAATGGTATCATAATTCAAATTTAATTTTTGAACAATTTTTTTGAGGTAGTGTGCCCGACTTGGGGTGGTTGGGTACGTTACATCTCTGAAAATAACATTCCTTCTATAAAAATATTTTTGAGCCACAAGATCCCAAATCTTGTACCCTTTCATACAAATTTAATAGCCAATGAAGATACATTTCATGGCCCTATTATCCAATGTCGATTGTTTCTTTTTAGGCACATGAGTATATGCCTTATAACCAAAACCATGAAGAAATTGAAGTGAGGGATTCTTTCCCATATGGACCTCCATAGGGGTCTTATCCACAAAATCTTATGTGGGAGAGTTGTTAATCAAGTAACATGTAGTAGAAACCACTTCTTCCTAGAATTTCTTCTCTAAGATGACTCCACTAAGCATACTCCTAGCTCTCTCCATTAATGTTTTATTAATATATTTTGCAACTCGATTCTATTTAGGGGTATATGGAGTTGTCTTATGCCTTTCAGTTCCATTCTCCTTACAAAAATTATCAAACTCTACTTAAACAAAAAAAAAAAACAAAAAAAACTCATATACATTATTAGTGCTAAACACCTTAATCTTCCTACTAGTCTAATTTTCCAAGAGAGAAATTTAAGCTCCTTAAATCGACTAAAAACCTCATATTTGGTTATAAGAAAATATACCAATGTCCTTCTCGAATAATCACAAATGAATGACACATAATACAAAGCCTTATAAATTGAAATAACTTTAACTAGACCAAATACATCAGAATGAATTAAGTCCAACATCCCAGAACATTTGTGAAAACTAGAATTAAACTGAACATGGTTTTGTTTTCGATATATGTGGTGCCCGCAAAAGTCAAATTCAAGATCAAAATCTTTCAATCCATCAACAAGTTTTTTTTCAAGGTCTACAAGCCCTTCTCACATATATGGCCCAATCTTTGGTACCATGGCATTGTCTTTTCTACAAGTAAATTGCTTTCTAAATCAAGATCTTGTTTATGAGGTTCTGATTGTGAAACTGTAGATCCTATATATCTCTCCACTATAGAAATCAAAGAAATATTACACTCAATAGTGCATGCACCAAGATGGAACAAAATGCTTACATCAAATCCATTAATGAGTACTAGAGCTGCCCATGCCATGTTACACCCTTTGTTAGAGAAAACAACCTACACACATACATAATTAAGTGTGCTTACTAATACTAGGTTTCAGGCCAAACCTAGAGAGTTCAAAACTCCACTAATCTCCTTTCCTCTACCATCAAACAACATAATGAGGATTCTACCATAACCAACTATGCTAAGAGGAGATTCATCACCAAGGTATACCATACCACCTTCATATTTCTCATACACTAAAAACTAGTGTTGATAGGAATTCATATGGAAGGAAGCTCTAGAGTCTGTTAGTTGTGCACTCTAGCTTGCACAGGTTGCCAAAGAGGAAAACAGATGCATCTCCACCATCCTCTTGAGAAGATTTTTTAGACTCATCAACAAAAACATTATTTTCCTTCTTATTCCTCTTGTTATCTTCCTTGCAGTCCCTTCTCAAATGCTCGACCTACTGCAATCCCAACATTTTTCCTTGGAATTTTTGGGAGACTATGTCTTCTACGGAATTTGGATCTACCCTTTTGTCTCTTCTTTCCTTTCTCCTTTTATCTTCTACAAATAGCCAAATCCTCATTGGTGGATTTAGAATATTTCCACTACACCTACTATGAGAGTAAAGAAACCATAACCTCATCAAGAACCAATTTCTTTATAGTGCTTCCAATGGCCATTACCAGGTTGTTCCATGAATTTGGAAAAGAACACAAAAGGGCCACACATGAATCCTCCTCATTCATCTTCACTCTGATGGAGATTTATTGGGTCACAATAGTATTAAATGCATTCAAGTGCTCAAGTATATAATCACCATCACCCATTCTCAAAGAAAATATTTTTTTTTTGTAGAAAAAGTTTATTAATCAAGGATTTAGTTGGATACAAATCCCCCAACTTCTTCTAGAGATTTTTTGTGGTTTTTTATTCATAAACATTCAATAATACCAAATTGGCCAAACAAATCTTGATACTACTTCTTTTATTTCTCTCCAACACCACCAGCTCTTAATCTTTCATACTAATGTGTTTGGTTCAAGATACTACAACCCCTAGATACAGATATATGAGAAGAGCCTCCATCTTGAGCTTCCAAAAATAAAATTTAGTGTCATTAAAGTTCTCCATTTCTAATCTAGATGTGCTTTCCATTTCCCCGCAACAAAATTTTCGTCTATGCAAGCTCCCTCTCAAACAAATATTAGACAAAAAAAAACCTTCTCCCTAACACCTTGGATTTGAGGTGACCAAGCTTTGATACCAAATGAAAGGAAGCATGGGCACAAAATACACTTCCTACATTAATCCTCGAGAGAATAAGGTGTAAAAAATGTTTAAATAGAATATTTGCAAACAAATGAAATTAACAATAAATAATTAACAACATGATTTCCTAGGGAAAACCCTTTCCAGAGAAAAACCTCACACTCTAAAGCACACTCAATGTATTATTCAACAACTAAATGGTTACAATACAGAGTTTGTGTGCTCTCAACAACACTGTTCAAGAATAACATAATTCTAGAGAATTTCAGCAAAGTAACATAACAGTAAGATAAAACTTACATGCATTGTTTTCCTCTATCACTAACATTGAATAAATAGGCATAATATAACCATAAACCATTGAAGATTTTCCATTTCTACATGCTGGAAACCACCAACAAGTTATTCTCTGCCGCTCCTTTCCATTTATTCCCTGCCACTACTCAAGAGTTATTTCTTGCCACTACTATGCATTTATTCTTTGCCACTTCTCTGCATTTTTTCCTTGTTATAGCTCTACATTTTCCCCCTCCTCCACTACAACATTGTCAGGTGTATGCCACACCTATCTCAACATTGAAAAGACTTGAACCCTTGTGGAGCAACATCATACCTCACTTTTTTTGTTTGTTTGTTAGCAATGTTTGTCACTTGCAGGACAACATTCAATCGTTGGCTAAAAAACTACAACCTAAGGGAATCTAAGTCGTCAAAATCACCAAGGGATCGCACCCGACTTAGCCACACAGATTTTTTTGGTGTCTCCTCCTGACTAAACACATTGTAAGGTTGTTGAACTCGAATTTCCTAGCAAATGAAACCCACACCTTAAATGGTTGAGTGTGAAACATCATACCTCACTTTCAATCACCCTATAAACCATCATTGATAAAATTCACTATAAAAAACACAAGATATTAACAAGTAATTATACTCATATAGAAAATGCTTCTTAACAAAAATAAAAATAAAATTAAAAACATTTTCAATTTAATATAAAAAATTATAGTAAATTAAAAAAAATAAATTCTATCTAATATCACAATTATATCATTCACAATTATATCATGGGGAAATACATTAAAGCCAAAGATTAACTACCTAATATACACATATACCACACTCTCATGCTTATCATGCTTATCTTTGATCATATTCACCTAACTACTTAATATTAACCGTTATGTTATATAGTATCATTATTATAATAATAATTTGGTGTGTGGGTTGATCGTGACATTAAAAATAGAAAATAGGTGAAAATTATTGTTATTATTATTATTATTATTACAAACATACTTAAATAATAATCATATAGTTGTATTATCTCTGGGCTATTAAATTAAACATACTTAAATAATAATCATATAGTTGTATTATCTCTGTATTATCTCTGGGCTATTAAATTAAAGATCAGGAGATAGATGAACAACACTATCTGGCCTTGAACGTATTCGTATTTGTGATGTGAATGATATACCGCAGAATATTCACATTAGTAGAAATGGAATCGCTTCCTATGCCACAGGTATGTTAGCGAGTCAGAATGAATTTCTTGGGTCGCCTACAACAACTTTCCAGTGAAAACTGTGGAAGCATTCGGTTAGTAAATGTATAAAACAATCTTAGACCAATATTAAACCCCATAAACTTAAATGACAAAAAATGGGGAAAAAAGTGCAGTCGGCTATCCGTTCAATGCCCATTCCTTGCGCACAGGCATGGAAATTTGAACTCTGTAATGACAGGGAAGAATGGAATGGTATCGGCCTAAATCGCATCTACATGCAGACTGCCTCAAAGGCGGTCCTATTATCCTACGGAGTTCTTTCAATCGTTCGATGTCAAACTTCCTGTTCTTCATCAATCGCTTTTGCCTGGTCTTGAAGCGAGCTTGGAAGAAGCCCTCGAATGTGGGATCGGCGGATGTCCTCAGGAAAAATGCATAGCCTGCTAAGAAATAAATGGAGGTTATGTAGAAACATATAGTTTCCATCACATCCCACGAGAGATCCCAGAAGGTGAACCGCATTAAAGCGGCCGTCTGGAGGCTCAGAAACCCAAACCCGCGCCATAATTCTCTGCAAACTAATTTCTATGCTTCCAAGTCTATTTCGATCTTTTGTTTTTCCATCTCTTGCAACTCTTCCCTGCAGCGATCGTCTAACAGAGGGACGACGACGCTCTCAATGACCTTTGCTATCTGCAAAATGGAAAGAAAACAAATATTAAAATAATAACAAGAACAAGAAATCTTGAAACCCTAACAAAATCAAGAAATCTTAAAACAACAGAGACTTGGAGGTTCAAAGATCGAATCCGGTACCTGCTCGGGCCGGAAGTAGACGCGATTGCCGACTGTGAGAATCTGCTCGGCTTCTTCAAGCGATTTCACAACTTCCATGGCATCCTCCTTGCCAGTGGAGTGCATACATATCTGTAATAATTCTTTGCGAGAAATGCAGGCATGGCGGATTTGGCGCAATCTTTTTATCAGAGAATCCATCTGCACGAGCATAAGCAGCCTACCCCGCTCCTCCGCAGATTTTTTCCCTTCATGCGGGCTGACGACGTCCTGATGGAGGCGATCTGTCGCAGCGTTATTCAAATTCTTTAACTCCCGCCAGCGGTCGCCATGGAGCAGCCATGGACGGGCACGAGACTGCGCGGGCATAACAACGCCCCGCCTATGCAGAAACCACGGATCGAACCTCTGGAACTCAACGATCTCTGCACATTGGTCAGATCCGTTGCCATGAAGGGCAGCCTGCGCAATGCGGAGATATTGTCGCTCTTGAAAGGCGTGACTGAGCAGTCTGCGAATAGCCATTGATGCAGCTCACGGATACAGGAATACAACATAACAAAGAATATGAGGAGCACCAAGAGCACCGGCGATTTTATAAGGGCTAATGCCTCGCGTTAAGGTAAATTTCTCTGAGAGTAGGAAGGGTTTGTTACAGTAGGATGGATCAGCTATGAAGAAGTTCTGTTTACATTAATTTTTTAATTAAAAATAAATAAATTTCTTAAGAACCGATTTTAAAAAATTGGGAAGTTAAGGCAATTTTCGAAGTGAAATAATTATATGGTAATGTGTGAAGGCGAAATATCTATACTCTACACAAATGTGCCTAACTTCTCCTTCCACGTTCAATACCGCGCGTGAACGCCCGTCATCTATGGTGTCTGGAATTTGGCTCTAATTATTATTATTATTAATTTTATTGGGTGCCGCGTGCAAAACATAACTTAGTCTACGTGGCTTCTTAATCCTCCAACATCGTTGGAGGATGAGATTATGAGGTGGACACATAAACAATGTTGGCGGTTGAGATTGATGAGGTGGACACATCAACAAGATTGATTGTTCATCCTTAGATATCTTATAACGAGGAGGATTAGGTCCAGTGGTCGGCAGCAGAGCCTTAGTCTTACATTAACAATAGATTTTAATAAATAGAAAGGGCCTAAAATGAGCTGGCAAATCTCTTTCTCTCTATACACAACGCTGACTCATGATCACGTTTTTGTGATGCAAAGCCGGCATCGTAGACAGGTAGCCGGTGATAATTGCGTCTAAAAAATTAAAAAAAAATTATAATGTTTGGACTTGTCCTTCCACCATATATATATATATAATTGTGTCTAAAAAAATTATAATGTTTGGATTTGTCCTTCCACCATAACCATATATATATAAATTGAATTTTTTATTATATTTATTAAATTTATCGATAAGATGATTATAAATCCATTTTAATTCTAGATTCATTATGTATTTCAAATCATTTAAGTGTAAATTATTTTTAGAGTATAAAATATGAAGAAAAGTTTGCACATAGAGGGATTGCAGGGTAGAGTTGGTTTCAAGCACGTACTCTTCAAAACTTTAAATCATCGTCCATAAGTATATGTATATGTTTTAGATGAATTTGATTCTTTGAAATTTACCAAGTATCATTTTTAATTTAGAAAATACTATCAAGAATAACATTTAGAAAGTTATAAGATAATTAAGGTGAACAATAATAAAGTAACAATGTTTAATGATAGAGATTAGTTAGTAACCAATCTCAATATGTCTTCTTCAACTTTTCTTTTACCATAATAGTTTCTTTTTCCAATCTTATATATTCCTCATAATTCTATTTACATTATATTGCATCCTTTTAATTTTAATGTATTGCATATATCAATGCATTCTATATATTTTAACATTTTATATATCTTAATGTTATAATGATTTTTAACATGCAAATACTAATAGATGAATCACACCTAGTGAACTTCCACTTATAATAAGTATTTTGAAATTGGTTTGCATTGTGTTATTGTGAAAGTCATTTCATTTTTGCACTATTTGAGTGTTGAAATCATTGTACGGGATCAATTTCCTTGGTATTGTTTCTTCAATTAAAGTGCATAATCATCTTTCATTGTATTATGGATGAAATCAATACACCCTATTGTTGTATTATATCATTGTTAAAATCAATACAAATATTTAATTATTTTAAATCATTATATCATTAGTGAAATCAATATATCATTAGTAAAATCAATACATTGTATTATTTTAAATCACTACATTATGATATTATTAAATCAATACAACTAATTATTCTAAAATATTTTCAACAATACAAATACAAGTAATAATTGATATTTAATTCTTTCTTAATTTTTATAATTGAAACAATAATATATAAACCTTATGTCTAGATTTTGAAACTTTCTTTATTTTAATAACTTATCAAAGAATATCTATATATTTTAAAAAACTTTCTTTTAATTTTCTTAAAAAAATCAACTCATTAAACTTTCTCCATAATTTCCCATTCATTAGTAATTTTTTTTATTTAAACCTAAAATATAGCATCATGACCATGTCCTACATGTCTAAAATGCTCTATTTTTATTTTATGGTACTCACAATAATCTTTTGACAGAAATGCTTAAATTAACCACAATTGTTATGAATTTTAATGAATGCATTCATTTGAAAGAACAAATGCACTATGAAATCAAAGAGGCAACAACATCAATAGAAAATTGTTCATAAATATAACATGACAAAGGCCGAGTGGAATTTAAATTAAAATCTTACACTATTGTTACACATGAATATGTATATGTACATGAAGAAATATTGAGAATGATGTAGGTGGTTGATAGAAATAACCCAAAAATCACAACACATATAAATCTTATAATTTTAACCTATTTCTTATTGATACTGATGATCTTTACAAATCACAAATAATTTTTAATAAATTATATATATATTATTTATTTGATAAGAGTAAATATTGTATTTTTTTATTTTACTTAATATTTTATTATTAAGTTAAAAAGATATTTGTCAGCTTTAAGTTGAATATGAGAGGAATTATCAATCTTCTTTATATTAGGAGAAATTCTTTTTAAACATAATTATACAATTTGAATGGACTTAATGATTAAGAACATGTATTTCCTTATAAGAATTTACAAGTTCAAATCTAGAGAGCGATTAGAATATCCAATTTGATGTTTGACTTGGTAGTGACCTTAATAATGAATTATTATTATTATTATATTAATAATAAGTAATTATTGCACAACATCATATACTCTCACTATATTGATAATAAATTTGAAGATATGTTGTGATGGAAGTTTTCATTGGAATGTTCCAGAGATTTTATAAATGATAAAATCATATTCAATATTAAGAGTTAATAATCAAGGATTAAGGCTTGACAAACCATTTAGGATATATGGGTTTATGATTATGACTTAAGGATTAAGGTTTTGGGGCCAACTATGGGAAAATAATGAGGCTAAAAGTTTAAGTAGGGATTAGTGGTTTAGGCATACGAGTTGAGGGTTCATGGTGTGGTCTAGGTTCAAGGTTATGTTTTAAGGACTATGGGTTAAGACTTAAGGGGAAAGGACAAGGGTTATAGTTAATTTATGGGTTAATGACTTATATATAAGGGTTAGAGTTTAAGGAGAAAGGTTGAGGACTGAAAAAGAGTAAAGATAATTTAGTGTGTATGGGTTCATGATTATGTATTAAGGATTAAAGTTTAGATTTAAATTATAATAAAATAATAAGATTGAAAATTTAGGATTGAGTATTTTCATTGTTTCATAGATAAAAAAAGAGAAATTGAAAAAAAAACACAATAAATGAAATTTAAACCTCAATTGGTAAGCAATGCTCTTTCTCTTATATGTTATGAGGTTCATATTATATATGTATTTTATCCAATCATATAAAGTTGTCTAATAAAAAAAATATTAAAATTAATATTTTTTTATATATTTATGAAGGAAAAAATAAATACTTATTATGATGATGATGATTAATGTCCACTAAGAGACCGGATTGGTGGTAAGCCATTACTTGCTATTGAAAAGCATTAAGAGAATCTTTCCAAGATCACCATACTTTTGTTGACTTAAGAGATTAGGAAGGTTGGTAGTGTGAAAAATATTTGAAAATGATATCTATAGGTATAAACTAGAAAATCAAATATAAAATATGATCATACAAAACCACATAAAACTACTTTATATGAGATATCATTTTTTTAATTATTAAAAAAATAATAAATATCTATTTTTTTCTAAAAAAAATTAATTATTTTTATAAAATTAAAAAAAAATAGAAAAAAAAACAATAATTTAAATAATTAAATTAAAACTACTTTATATTAAATATCATTATTTTTGTTATTAAAAAAATAATAAATATCTTTTTTTTCCTAATATAACAATCAAATTTCAAATCTATAAATTAAAAAATTAAATTATTTTTATTAAATTTAAAAAAAAATAAAAAAAATTAAACCACAACAAAGCAATAGTTTAAATAATTATATTAATTCATCTTAAAAATATATTAAAAATTAACATAAACTTATTTCTATCAACACCCTACAATGTCGGATCAATTTCTATATGCCATAAACATAGCAGTATCTCATGCTAAATTGAGTATAATAATCCTTGAGTACAATAATCATAGATCACATTAACCCTCATGATAAATTGAGTATAATAATCCTAGATCACATCAACCCATTTGCAATGTAGGAATTGAGTATACCTAGATCATATTAACCCATTTGCAATCTGGGGAATCAATCTCGCTACTTGTAAAGTATCCATGAGGAAATGATTAATTAATTTAAATAGCCAATTTCCATGTACAACATACTCGATAGTTTTATCAATTCTCAATGCATTTACTTCAATATTAATCAAATCTTATGTTATAGAGTGAGCCATATAAAATGGAATTAGTATAAAATCACAAACAATGGAATTAAGAGCAAATTTATTACATGGACATTTTCTTAGAATTAGTATAAAATCATAAACAATGGAATTAAGAGCAAATTTATTGCATGGACATTTTCTTAACTTGGTTTCAAAAATCATCTGGCTCAAAGTGAGAAGATTTTGTGCTACAATTTCAAACAAAATAATCTGAACATGGATGACAAGTGGGAAGAGATCATAGAGTTCCTAACTCCCCAAATTCTTATTTATTTGAAATATTTCCTTCTAAAGATTTATTTGTTTGGTTTCATTTCTCATTTACTAAATTGAGAAATAAATAGTTGGTGTAATTGAACTTGAAGCACATGTGTTTATTGTATATTACTTTCCATTTTCCCATTTTAAGTAGCATGTGTGGGCTTTTATTGGTTTGTCACATGTTATTGAACCTTTGAGAGAGTTGTTTATGGTTCATTTAGAGTTAGGAGGATGGGATATCAGATTTAAAATTAACTTTAGTAATTAACAACAACATTTTCATTGGAAAGAAAGAGGATGATTCTTCCTAAAAAAATATCTAAAATTTGTTTCAATGATTTACTACAGGGTATTGATAAATCATTTGAGAACATTTCTATCGATGTTGCTTTTGAATGTGGCGTTGCTTATAATTCATATAAAAAGAACACAATACTTTGTTATTGTATCGACCACATACCTTTGATTCCCATGAATAGGCTCTAGATGCAAGCACTAGAGTCGCACTGATGACAATGCCATAGAACTTATAGCCTAACCAAAGGAATTTTTTTTATTTTCATTCATAGAAGAGTCTCATTATGTTGCCCTAGTTGCTTGTGGTCCATCATTTTTTCTTAACATGCTTATTGTATTCCCAACTTGATAAATAATTTATCGATCGAGAAGAGTACTCAACTACGCTTCCCCATGTTGGTGTCAAATTTCTAGACATTCTGATGCAATTTCGACTTGAGCATATATTTGTGTTGACATGTGGCTTTATTTTCCATGGCAAAGTGGTTCTCTAACCCTTAGCATAAAATGAGGGTTTATCACAAAGAAAATAAATTAATCATTTAAAAAAAATTATCTTCATATAGTTGGGGTATATGATTAGTAAGAAACTAGTCTATTATATCAATGTTCCCAACAATTGGTTTACATGCCAATGAACCGATGATAGGATTCATGACTATGTGCTTATGGCCAAGCTAAAGAAACCAAAGACCACAACCAACCAAGCTTCTCATGTTGTGTTAAGAACCAAATAACTGAATACAAAATATCACAATAGATCCAAAGATATCTGAACACAATCACTACACAAGATATATGAAACCATATAGAAAACCACTATTTTATTATATCAAAACCCTTGAGGTAGGGAAACACCATACAATGGATCCTATTATGGAAGGGATCCTCTCCTGTTCACTTGCCTCTTTGAGGGGGCTTCCTCCTAATGAGCTTTAGCTCCAAACACAATAATTCTCTTCATGTTCCATTACATTGCTTGAACCCCTTTATATAGTGCTACCATCACCTAAGAACATTCTAGAGGAGGAATCTTCTAGAAGTAGAACCTT
>JZKD02S1798430.1:75512-88002 GCA_000966675.3 Picea glauca
TTGCAACATTGGTATGCATAGGCATCGATATTTCCTTTTCATACCATTTCATACTATTGCAATGGTATGCATAGGAAAGTGAAGGCAAGGCAAGGCAAGACAAGTTAAGGCAAGGCAAGTGAAGGCAAGGAAAGGTAAGTGAAGGCAAGACAAGTGAAGGAAAGAAAAGGGAAATTAAGGCAAGGCAAGGAAAGTGAAGGCAAGGCAAGTGAAGGCAAGGCAAGGCAAGTGAAGGAAAGGAAAATTAAGGAAAGACAAGAAAAATGAAGGCAAGGCAAGGCAAGTGAAGGAAAGGTAAGGCAAGGCAATGCAAGTGAAGGAAAGGGAAGACAAGTGAAGGAAAGACAAGTGAAGGCATGGCAAGGCATGGCATGTGGAGGAAATGAAAGGTATGTGAAGGAAAGACATGGCATGTGAAGGAAAGGAAATGCATGTGAAGGAAAGACATGGCATGTGATGGAAAGTCAATGCAAGGAAAGGAAAGGAAAGTGAAGGAAAAGCATGGTATGGCATGGCAAGTGAAGGAAAGGCATGACATGGAAAGTGAAGGAAAGGAAAGGCAAGGAAAGGAAAGGAAAATATTTTAACAACATTACAAATATTTTAACAACAGTCAAAATGAAGCCAAAATTATTCATTTTAGATACCTAGATGGTCATTCAAGTAGACCATCAGGATCACTTCTAATACTAACGGTTTCCATTAACTTCTCATGCTCAGAGTAAGGCAAGAAGTATCGTACCTTTGATGAGTTCTTACTTGGAATTTTTTGTAGTTGGAGTTTTGTACCAATAACCAAGTTTGTAAAGTGGTATACAACTTGACCTGGTTTATAATCTTGAAATACATAACCACATTTCTTTTGTTTTCTTTCATCCCATGTCAGATATTCTCCTTTAAGAACCATCGACCCTGTCAGAAATTCAATGTCTTTGGAGTCTATTATTGATCGCATGAGGGTCTTCTTTCCCTATAAGCATCGTTCCAACCAATAATCAATGCCCCATTCATTATATCTTGGGGAAACCACTACATATATGTGCCCTGAAAAAAATGGAGTGCCAAAATGTGAGTCCATTAAATGACCAAAGCATAACACATTTATTCTAGTTATTCGGAATTTAATAGAAGGATTCAATGAACCTGGTAGTATGAGATCTAAGACATGATCATAATATGCTGAAATACTTGATTGGTCCTCCTCCATTTGGGATAATTCCATAGTTATACGTTGACCAATGGGGAGTGATACATGATCCAATATATCAACCCAGTATGTCGATTCATAATCATCCCATTCATTACTACTTCATGGACAACAGAAGTAAGAGAGTTTTATCGTCCACATTTCAACTATTGCATTGTCTAATGTTCTAACTGAATGGAATCCACAAGTTCCCTGGATTGTTTCACATTCATACCATTTTGATCGATCTACATAGAACACCTCCCAAAAAAATCTATGTACATGTATTTTCTTTTGTGATTGGTCTTCACGGGTTCCTGTACCCTCTCCCATTACTGAAGAACACCATTAAACAATGGATTTTTCATCTTGAATGAGGGAATTAGTAGTGAAATTCATTTCTTGCCCGCGTAATGATATTTTTATGCATGCACCTGCTCCATGATGCTCCCTTTTCCCATGCCCTGATCCAGATTTATTTTCGACACGAAATGAGAGCTGAGATATAATAAATAAATGCATAGAGATATCACAGATATTCAATAATATAACATAAATGTATCAGAGATGCAACCATAAACATAGATATATAGTAATACACAATTTCTATTAATGAAATAAATGTACAGAGACTGTAAAAATATAGAGTGAAAGACTAGTTAGAATGGTGGCAACTTATCTCTGAGAAGAGATGTGACGGCTACTGACATTTGCAAGAAGATGATTACAATAAGGCTCTGAAGGCCTTTTCACAATAAACTGCAATGCCAAAAACTCTAGACATCCAAAAACCTAACCCTAGGATATGAAGCGCCAAAAGTCATGTGGGCCCCATTCAGGTAGGTTAGTACACCAACTTCCCAGGGTTGTAACTTTTGCATACGATATCTGTTTTAGGCGTATGATAGCCTGCTGGAAAGATATCGTCAAGGAGATTCATTTTGGGAGCTAAATCATTCCTTCGGATATAATTGAGAAGCTCAATATCAAAAAACCTTTATTTTGGCCCTCAAAATAGCCCCAGAAGTTAAAATTGCTAAAAATAGTAAATTGCCAAAATTGTCAGAAAATTATTTTGAGCTAGTTGGAAAAGGTGAGTGGCCACCGATATACACCTGGATCAATCCTCCCTCCTTAGGAAGCAATTTTCTCCATTGCGTTGAGTTCCCGGGGGAGGGGGAAAAGCGTTTGTTGAATCTGCATCTTGGTGAGCTACTTGCCTTACTGGAGATGTCACGCTGCTCAGTTTGTGGAAGTCTGTCATGAACCTGTTGAGGCTGAGGTTGTTCAAAAATTCAAGCTACACGAGAGGATGGTGTGCAGAAGGAATATGTGTTCTTTGCTACAACCCTGTCGACCTGCTTTTGTTGGATAAAAGGTGCTTGAGCCGAGGCTGTAGTGGTTGCAATATCCTTATGTTCATCTTTTGAACAGATTGTGAAGAAGTTGAATTTTGTAGTATGAGATACTGCCTTTCATCACTGTTTAGGTGGAGCAGTACTCAGAACTACCTCTGGTATTCTGTAGAGATGAGATGAACCCCCAGAGAAACAATGACACTGCGGGGTCGAGACTCATAAAAAACATGGCATTTCGACATATATGGTTGGCCCAAGAGATTATCACAGACATCTAGTGGGGAAACATCAAATAATACCTCATCCTTGAAGGGTTGGATGTCGTATGACAATCGACATTTTTGGCTGACACGAAGATCTCGTCTTTGGCGAAGCCACCCGATGTTGTATGGCTGTGGGTGTGGTATTGTCGACAATTCCAACTGTTTGATGACCTTTGCTGAGATTAGGTTCTTCTGGCTTCCGTTATCGATAATAAAATGCAGTGGGGTCCCCTTCGCCCACATATGTGAATGAAAAAGGCGCTCCCCCTCTTCAGGATTTGTTGGTTCTTCTAGTTGAATTGTTGCGGTCACGACAATAGCAGTGGGATCTATGTCAATGATCTGTCCTTTACCATTATTTTCATAATCAGATTCAGAATCAGGGTTCGGCTCCTTGTCTTTGATCTTGGCCACCAATGATTGTTTTGAGCGACATTCATCGGTGTTGTGCCAGGGGATTTTGTGGAAATCACACCATTTTCTGGTGTCCTTCTTTGTCTTCCTGTGACCCTTCTTTTCCTATGGCTTGGACTGGTTTTCGTGATACTGTTTGTTAGGGCCATATTTGTCATACTTTGGTTGTTGCGGATTTACAGACCCAAACTCCCATTTGTTATTGTGCTTAAAATTCTTCTCGATTTTAACAACATATTGATAAGCAACACCGAGTGATGAGATGTCTAGAAAATCCATTTCAGTTTGGATGTATCTGTGTAGAGCCCCACGATATTTCAGAACCAAATGTCATTCAGAGTCTTTGATACCTAGCTTGGTGTGCAAGGTATGGAAGGTATTGGTGAACTCTAGAACTGCCTGGCCCCTCTCTTTCCGCAGTGTGATCCATCTCATGTATTGGTCCTCATAGTTTCCAACAGGGTAATACTATTCATTTACCGCGTCCACAAAAAAATCCCAAGTGGGCTCAGCCCCATATATTCCAGACTCCTCTGTGGAAATTTACTCCCAGTAAGTTTTCCACCAATGTTTGACATGGGGGAGAGATTTAAGGAGTGTGAAGGTGATATTTTCTCTGTTGGAAAATTTTTGAACAAAGAAATAACCTTCTAGTAGATTTAACCATTTGTCTAGGGATTCTGCATCTATCTGTCCTTCAAATAAAGGAATATAAAAATTAACTTGTACCTTGAAAGGCGAGGTGCCTCCAAATTGGACGCTCGATGAATATGTTCTCGCTTTTATTGGTAGGCATTGAAGGATGTGGGAAAAATTCTCCATCATTTCGTCCCTCTGCCGCATGAAAGCTTGTTCAAGCAACAGATTGATAGGATCGTCTTCTCCATAGTTTTTATTTTCTTCTTCCATTGAGGGTTTCTTGGGCGTACGAGAGCGATTGTCCTCAAGAGAGACAAGCTCGAGACCCAACTTGCTATACTCGTACCTCATCAAGGACATGCACTGAAAAAAAAATGATCAACAACAACTTGCTCTAATACCATTGATTCGGATTTGTTTTCGACACGAAATGAGAGCGGAGATATAATAAAGAAATGCACAGAGATATTGCAGATATTCAATAATATAACATAAATGTATCATAGATTCAACGATAAACATAGATATACATTAAAACATGATTTACATTAATGAAATAAATGTACAGACATTGTAAAAATACAGAGTGAAAGACTCGTTAGAATGGTGGCAGTTTATCTCTAAGAAGATATGTGACGGCTACTTGCATTTGCAAGAAGATGATTACAATGAGGCTCTGAAGGCCTTTTTATGATAAACCAGAATGCCAAAAACCCTATACATCCCAAAACCTAACCCTAGGAGATGAAGCACCAAAATTCACGTGGGCCCCGTTCGGGTAAGTTAGTACACCAACTTCTCGAGGTCATAACTTTTGCATATGATCTCCGTTTTAGGTGTATGATAACCTGTTAGAAAGGTATCGTCAAGGAGATTAATTTATGGGGATTAATMATGAAATCAAMAATGGTTGMGAAACTCRATCACGMAAAACCTTCATTTTGGCCCTCAAAATGGCCCCRGAAGTTAAAACTGCTAAAAATAGTAAATTGCCAAAATTGCCAGAAAATTRTTTTGAGCCAGTTGAAAAAGGTGGGTGGCCACCGATATCCACCTGAATCAATCCTCCCTCYTTAGGAAKCAATGGTATCCATTGCRTTGAGTKCCTGGGGGAGAGGGAAAAGCRTTTGCTRAATCTGCATCTTGGTGAGCTGCTTACCTTGCTAGAGACGTYGCGCTGCTCAATTWGATGAACTCTKTCACAAACYTGTTGAGGCTGAGGTTGTTCAAAAAGTCAAGCTACAYGAGAGGATGGTGTGCAGAAGGAATMTTTGTGCTTTGCTGCCACCTTGTCGACCTKCTTMTGTTGGATAGAAGGTGCTTGGGTCGAGGTTGTAGTGGTTGCAATATCCTTCTGTTCACCTTTTGAACAGATTGTGAAGAAACTGAATTTTGTAGTATGGGATACTACCTTTCATCATTGTTTAGGTGGAGCAGTACTCATAACTACCTCTGGTCTTACGTAGATATGAAACCCCAGAGAAACGATGACACTACGGGGTCGAGACTCATACAAAAACATGGTGCTTCCACATATATGGTTGGCCCAAGAGAACATCACAGACAGCTAGTGGGGAAACATCACATAATACCTCATCCTTGAAGGGTTGGATGTCGTATGACAATTGACATTGTTGGATGACACGGAGATCTCATCCTTGGCGAAGCCACCCGATGTTGTATGGTTGTGGGTGTGGTGTTGTCGACAATCCCAACTGTTTGACGACCTTTGTTGAGATTAGGTTATTCTGGCTTCCGCTATCGATAATAAAATGCAGCAGGTTCCCCTTGACCCACATCTGTGAATGAAAAATGTGCTCCCCCTCTTTAGGATCTGTTGGTTCTTTTGGTTGAATTGCTGCAGTCGCCACTATAGCAGTGGGGTCTATGTCAATGATTTGTCCTTTACTAGTATTTTCAGAATCAGATTCCAAATCAGGTTTCGACTCCTTGTCTTTGATCTCGACCACCAATGACTATTTTGAGAAACATTCATCGGTCTTGTGCCAGGGGATTTTGTGGAAATCGCACCATTTTTCGGTGTCCTTTTTTGTCTACCTATGACTCTTCTTTTCCTGTGGCTTGGACTGGTTTTCGGGAGACTGTTTGTTAGGGCCCTCTTTTTCATACTTTGGTTGTTGTGGATTTGCAAACCTAAACTCCCATTTGTTCTAGTGCTTAAACTGTTGCTCGATTTTAATAGCATATTGATAAGCAACACCGAGTGAAGAGATGTCCAGAAAATCCATTTGAATTTGGATGTATCTGTGTAGAGCCCCACGGTATTTTAGAACCAAATTTTGTTCGGAGTCTTTGATACCCAACTTGGTGCGCAAGGTATGGAAGGTATTGGTGAAATCTAGAACTGCTTGGCCCCTTTATTTCCACAGTGTGGTCCATGTCATGTATTGTTCCTCATAGTTACCAACAGGGTAATAGTGTTCCTTTACTACGTCCACAAAAATATCCCAAGTGGGCTCTGCCCCATATATTTCAGACTCTTCTGTGGAAATTTTCTCTCAGTAATTTTCCCACTAATGTTTGACATGGGGGAGAGATTTAAGGAGTGCAAAGGTGATATTTTCTCTGTCGGAAAAATTGTGAACAAAGAAATTACCTTCTAGCAAATTTAACCATTTGTCTAGGGCCTTTGCATCTATCTGTCCTTCAAATACAAGAATATCAAAACTAACTTGTACCTTGAAAGGAGAGGTGCCTCCAAAGTGGCCGCTTGATGAAGATGCACCTATTGCTATCGACAGGCATTGAAGGATGTTTGAAAATTTTTCCATCATTTTGTCCCTCTGCTGCATGAGATCTTGCTCAAGCAACAGACTGATAGGATCGTATGCTCCATCGTTTTTCTTTTCTTCTTCCATTGAGGGTTTCTTGGGCATGCAAGAACGATTATCCTCAAGAGAGACAATATCGAGACCCAACTTGCTATACTCGTACACTGTCAGGGACATGCACTGAAAAAGAAAATGATCAAGAGCAACCTTCTCTGATACCACTGATTCGGATTTATTTTCGGCATGAAATGAGAGCGGAGATATAATAATAAAGAAATGCACAGATATATCACAGATATTCAATAATATAACATAAATGTATCAAAGATGCAACCATAAACACAAATATATAGTAAAAAACGATTTCTATTAATGAAATAAATGTATAGAGACTGTAAAAATACAGAGTGAAAGACTCATTAGAATGGTGGCATCTTGTCTTTGAGAAGAGATGTGATGGCTACTCGCATTCGCAAGAAGATGATTACAATGAGGCTTTGAAGGATTTTTTACAATAAACCGGAATTCCAAAAACCATAGACATCCAAAAACCTAACCCTAGGAGATGAAGTGCCAAAAGTCAGTGGGCCCCGTTCGGGTAAGTTAGTACACCAACTTCCCGAGGTCGTAACTTTTGCATACGATCTCCGTTTTAGGCGTATAATAGTCCATTGGAAAGGTATCACCGAGGAGATTCATTTTGGGTGCTCAATCATGCCATTGACTATATTTGAGAATCTCTATATCGAAAAACCTTCATTTTGGCCCTCAAAATAGCCCTGGAAGTTAAAACTGCTAAAAATAGTAAATTGCCAAAAAAATATTTTGATCCAGTTGGAAAAGGTGAGTGGCCACTGATATCCACTTAGATAAATCCTCCCTCATTAGGAAGCAATGGTCTCCATTGCGTTGAGTGCATGAGGGAGAGGGAAAAATGTTTGTTGAATCTACATCTTGGTGAGTTTCTTGCCTTGTTGGAGACGTCACGCTACTCAGTTTGTGGAAGTTTGTCACGAGCCTGTTGAGGTTGAGGTTGTTCAAAAAGTCAAGATACATGAGAGGACAGTGTGAAAAATAAATCTTTGCGCTTTTCTGCAACCTTGTCGACCTGCTTCTGTTGGATAGAAGGTGATTGGGCCGAGGTTGTAGTGGTTGCAATATCCTTTTGTTCACCTTTTGAATAGATTGTGAAGAAGCTGGATTTTGTAGTATGAGATACTACCTTTCTGCACTGTTTAGGTGGAGCAATACTCAAAACTGCCTCTGGTATTCTGTAGAGATGACCCCCAAGAGAAAGAATGACACTGTGGGGTCGAGACTCATAAACAACATTGCGCTTCCACATATATAGTTGGCCCAAGAGAACATAACAGACATATAGTGGGGCAACATCACATAATACCTCATCCTTAAAGGGTTGGATGACATATGACAATTGACATTGTTGGCTGACATGGAGATCTCGTCCTTGGCGAAGCCACCTGATGTTGTATGGTTGCGGGTGTGGTGTTGTCAACAATCACAACTGTTTGACAACCTTTGCTGAGATGAGGTTCTTCTGGCTTCCGCTATCAATAATAAAATGCACTAGGGTCCACTTCACCCAAATCTATGAATGAAAAAGGTGCTCCCCCTCTTCAGAATTTGTTGGTTCTTCTAGTTGAATTGCTTCGGTTGCAACAATAGCAGTGAGGTCTGTGTCAATGATTTGGCCTTTACTGGTATTTTCAGAATCAGACTCTGAATTAGGGTTCAGCTCCTTGTCTTTGATCTCAACCACCAATGACTGTTCTGAGCTACATTCATCGGTGTTGTGCCAGGGGATTTTGTGAAAATTGCACCATTTTCCAATGTTCTTCTTTGTCTTCCTGTAACCCTTCTTTTCCTATGGCTTGGACTGGTTTTCGGGAGACTATTTGTTAGGGACGTCTTTGTCGTACTTTGGTTGTTGTGGATTTGTAGACCTGAACTCCCATTTGTCCTGGTGCTTAAACTTCTGCTCAATTTTAACAACATATCGATAAGCAACATCGAGTGATGAGATGTCTATAAAATCCATTTCAGTTTGGATGTATCTGTGTAGAGCCCCACGGTATTTCAAAACCAAATGTAGTTTGGAGTCTTTGATACCCATCTTGGTGCACAAGGTATGAAAGGTATTGGTGAACTCTGGAACTGCTTGGCCCCTATCTTGTTGCAGTGTGGTCCATTTCATGTATTGGTCCTCATAGTTTCCAACAGGGTAATACTGTTCCTTTACCTCATCCACAAAAAAATCCCAAGTGGGATTGGCCCCATATATTCGAGACTCCTCTATGGAAATTTTCTACCAGTAAGTTTCCCACCAATGTTTGACATGGGGGAGAGATTTAAGGAGTGCGAAGGTGATATTTTCTCTATCGGAAAAATTGTGAACAAAGAAATAACCTTCTAGCAGATTTAACCATTTGTCTAGGGCTTCTGCATCTATATGTCCTTCAAATACAGGAATATCAAAATTAACTTGTAACCTGAAAAGCGAGGTGCCTCCAAAGTGGATTCTTGATGAAGATGCGCCTGTTGTTATTGACAAGCGTTGAAGGATGTGGAAAAAATTCTCCATCATTTCGTCCCTCTACATCGAGAGAGCTTGCTCAAGCAACAGACTGATAGGATCGTCCACTCCATAGTTTTTCTTTTCTTTCGCCATTGAGGGTTTCTTGGGCGTGCGAGAACGATTTTCCTCAAGAGAGACAAGCTTTAGACCCAAATTTCTATACTCATACCTCGTTGGGGACATGCACTGAAAAAAAATGATCAAGAGCAACCTGCTCTGATACCACTGATCCAGATTTATTTTCGGCACGAAATGAAAGCAGAGATATAATAAATAAATGCACAGATATATCGCAGATATTCAATAATATAACATAAATGTATCAGAGATTCAACCATAAACACAGATATACAGTAATACATGATTTCTATTAATGAAATAAATGTACAGAGACTGTAAAAATACAGAGTGAAAGACTCGTTAGAATGGTGGCAACTTATCTCTCAAAAGAGATGTGACAGCTAGTCGCATTCACAAGAAGATGATTACAATGAGGGTATAAAGGAATTTTTAAAATAAAATGGAATTCCAAAAACCCTAGACATCCAAAAACCTAACCCTAGGAGATGAAGCACCAAAAGTCATGTGGGCCCCGTTCGGGTAAGTTAGTACACCAACTTCCCGGGGTCATAACTTTTGCATACGATCTTCGTTTTAGGCGTATGATAGCCCACTGGAAAGGTATCGTTGAGGAGATTCACTTTGGGGGCTCAATCATGACTTTTACTATCATTGAGAAACTCAATCTCGAAAAACCTTCATTTTGGCCCTCAAAATAGCCTCGGAAGTTAAAACTGCTAAAAATAGCAAATTGCCAAAATTGTCGGAAAACTGTTTTGAGCCAGTTGGAAAAACTGGGTGGCCACCAATATCCAAATGGATCAATCCTCCCTCCTTAGGAAGCAATGGTCTCCATTTCATTGAGTGCCCAAGAGAGAGGGAAAAGTGTTCGTTGAATTTGTATCTTGGTGAGCTTCTTGCCTTGTTTGAGACGTCACACTGCTCAGTTTGTGGAAGTCTCTCATGGACATGTTGAGGTTGAGGTTGTTCAAAAAGTTAAGCTACATGAGAGGAAGGTGTGCAAAAGGAATATTTGCGCTTTGCTGCAACCTTGTCGACCTCCTTCTGTTGGATAGAAGGTGCTTGGGCTGAGGCTGTAGTGGTTGAAATA
Organism: Picea glauca; assembly: GCA_000966675.3. Classification (NCBI taxonomy): domain Eukaryota; kingdom Viridiplantae; phylum Streptophyta; class Pinopsida; order Pinales; family Pinaceae; genus Picea; species Picea glauca. Next base: position 85,932 of record JZKD02S1798430.1, read on the forward strand.
TCCTTCTGTTCACCTTTTGAACAGATTGTGAAGAAGCTGGATTTTGTAGTATGAGATAGTACCTTTCGACACTGTTTAGGTGGAGCAGTACTCAGAACTACCTCTATTATTCTATAGAGATGACCCCCCAGAGAAACAATGACATTGCAGGGTTGAGACTCTTAAACATCATGGTGCTTCCACATATATGGTTGGCCCAAGAGAACATCACAGAAATCCAGTGGGGAAACATCACATAATACCTCATCCTTGAAGGGTTGGATGCCGTATGACAATCGACATTGTTGGCTAACACAGAGATCTCGTCCTTGGCGAAGCCACCCGATGTTGTATGGTTGCGGGTGTGGTGTTGTCGACAATCCAAATTGTTTGACGACCTTTGGTGAGCTAAGGTTCTTCTGGATTCTGCAATCGATAATAAAATGTATCGGGGTCCCATTCACCCACATCTGTGAATAAAAAAGGTTCCCCCCTCTCTTCAGGATCCATTGGTTCTTTGGTTGAATTGTTGCGGTCACAACAATAACAATGGGGTCTGTGTCAATGATCTGTCATTTACCAGTATTTTCAGAATCAGATTCTGAATTAGGGTTCGGCTCCTTGTCTTTGATCTCGGCCACCAATGACTATTTTGAGCGACATTCATTGATGTTGTGCCAGGGGATTTTGTGGAAATCACACCATTTTCCGGTGTCCTTCTTTGTCTTCCCATGTCTCTTCTTTTCCTGTGGCTTGGACTGGTTTTCGACAGACTGTTTGTTAGGGTCATCTTTGTCATACTTTGGTTGTTGCAGATTTGTAGACCTGAACTCCCATTTGTTCTGGTGCTTAAGCGTCTGCTCGATTTTAATAGCATATTGATAAGAAGCACCGAGTGATGAAATGTCCAAAAAATCCATTTCAGTTTGGATGTATCTGTGTAGAGCCCCACGGTATTTCATAACCAAATGTCGTTCGGAGTCTTTGATACCCAGCTTGGTGCACAAGGTATGGAAGTTATTGGTGAACTCTAGAACTACATGTCCCCTTTCTTGCCACAGTGTGGTCCATCTCATGTATTGGTCCTCATAGTTGCCAACAGGGTAATACTGTTCCTTTACCGCATCCACAAAAAAATCCCAAGTGGGCTCGGCCCCATATATTCTAGACTCCTCTATGGAAATTTACTCCCAGTAATTTTCCCACTAATGTTTGACATGGGGGAGAGATTTAAAGAGTGTGAAGGTGATCTTTTCTCTGTCGGAAAAATTGTGAACAGAGAAATAACCTTCTAGCAGATTTAACCATTTTTCTAGGGATTTTACATCTATCTGTCCTTCAAATAAAAGAATATCAAAACTAACTTGTACCTTGAAAGGAGAGGTGCCTCCAAAGTGGCTGCTTGATGAATATGTGTCTGTTGCTATCGACAGGCATTGAATGATGTTTGAAAAATTCTCCATCATTTCGTCCCTCTACTGCATGAGATCTTGCTCAAGCAACATACTGATAGAATCGTCTTCTCCATCGTTTTTATTTTCTTCCGCCATTGAGGGTTTCTTGGGCGTACGAGAGAAATTATCCTCAAGAGAGAAAATCTCAAGACCCAACTTGCTATACTCGTACCTCGTTGGGGACATGCATTGAAAAAAAACTGATCAAGGGCAGCCTGCTCCGAGACCACTGATCCAAATTTATTTTCGGCACGAAATGAAAATGGAGATATAATAATGAAATGCACAAAGATATCACATATATTCAATAATATAACATAAATGTATCAGAGATGCCACCATAAACACAGATATACAGTAATAAACAATTTCTATTGATGAAATAAATGTACAGAGACTGTAAAAATACAGAGTGAAAGACTCGTTAGAATGGTGGTGCCTTATCTCTGAGAAGAGATGTGACGGCTACTCACATTCGCAATAATATGATTACAATGAGGCTCTGAAGGCCTTTTTACAATAAACCAAAATTCCAAAAACCCTAGACATCCAAAAACCTATCCCTAGGAGATGAAGCGCCAAAAGTCATGTGGGCCCCGTTCGGGTAAGTTAGTACACCAACTTCCCGAGGTCGTAAC
>JZKD02S1798441.1:0-20977 GCA_000966675.3 Picea glauca
TATGTGTCCTGGTTGTTGTAGGTGCTCGTTTCACGTACTGTGTGGCCTAAAGAAGGAAGGAAGGAACAACCACTACCACTTTTTTATGTTATCAGGGACAACATCCATGTGCATGATCTTGATGGAATAGGCCAGATGAATGAGATTGGGATAAACTAGATGATGAATGAAATATGAAATATTACAAAGATGGTGCAATATTATAATGATTTTTCAAAAATGGTGCAAGGACAAACATGGTGCAAGGACACTATAAAGATGCAAGATCTTGCAAGGACGGTGGGAAGAAGCAGAACAACAAGAAGATGAAGTAGGAGAGGGCTCAAGGAGTGCATTTGTAGAGGTGTTCCTACATGGTTGATGGTGGTGACTTGCATGGTTGGAAGGTGTCAACCTACAAGGATGATGCAAGGACAGATCAAGCAGGTGGTGGTAGTAGTAAACATTAGGCAGGTGATCACGCAAATGCTAAGAAATTGCGAGACTGGCAGGAAAATGAAACCTCCACTGCAACAAGTGTCAGTCTTCCCAAACAACCATTCAAAAAATTGTTTTTATTAATTCATTTTTTAATACTGAAAATTCCCAAAAATAAATCCCATACATTAGGCCAATTACGTCACATCAATGAGCTAGCAATGAATCAAAAATTCGAAGTAGAATATTTAATAAATACATAAATAAATTTATTTTTAAAAATAAATGATGATAATAAACAATTTTCTTGAAAATACAAATTACAAGGAATACTATGAGATAATGGCTCCAAAATGCACTAAATAATGTTGCAAAAAGAACTAGTTAATAGGTGGTCAACTGTTGTTGACCGCTGCATGAAAGCTATAGTCCCTCACCGAAGGAGGGGACTAATAAACCTATTTGAGTCTTTCTACGTTAATATATCATTAAGCGAGATTTACTTACATGTTGAATATATGGTGGTTTCTTTCCCTACATTATAAAAATGTCATTTGTTAGCCTTTATTTCTTGGCTCACAATGGCCCACACCCATGGCATTGCTCATTTTGTAGTGTCCATAGAGGAAAATGGTGCTAAAGAAATCATGAAAGTTTGTACAAAAGGTCTTCCTAAAGGTAGTGGTTTTGTTCTTGTTTTTAATCTTCCTGTGCAAATTTTTATTGATCGATTTAGATATGTGTGTATTGATTATAGTCAAGATTCCTTGGTGGGTTATTTTGTAGGTAGAGTCACATTTAAAATATGTTTAGGGTGTGCATCTATGAGCCATGGGAGCTCTATGGCTTGCATATTGAGAGTATTTGTAATACGACTAAGGTTCATCATGTTCATATTTAGGGAGGCTTCAAGATACTTAGTGATTATGCAATGAGGGCCTTGGATATTTCATAACACTTTGCTTTTATTTTCTCACTAGATCGATAATTTTTAAATAGACATCTATTTTGTTTCATTATCTAGTATGGGTGGAATTTTCTGGGTTTTCAATCTAGTACGAGTGCTTCTGGGAAGGGTTATCTCAACCCATTAGTAATTTTTTCTTCTATGAACCTAACAAGGATTTTGATGTAGGAACCAATATACATATTTATGTACTATTCATTATCTCAAGTGACTTGAAGGAATTATTGATATTTAAGTGCAAAATATGGTCATTCATTATTTTGTATTCAATATCAATATCATGAATACTTTTTTCTTCCACCAAATTGCTAATCAAATATCTTCATGGCTAAGAAGTTGTTAGCCACCATCAAACTCTAGGCCCCTTTGACTACAAACAATGGTTAGGATCGATGTACTAGATATAAGGAAAGGATAAAATGCTAATAAACAACTTCAACCTCGTGTCACCTCTCAACCCAATACATCCACTTTAAGCATTAATACAAATACACACACACACATCTCTTATTAAACCTAAGGGTGAAACTTTTAGTTCTGACATATCTCAGTGTCATGGAAACACAAGTAGGCAAGTAGTGTATCTGCAACCTTTTTTTCATTCACATGAAAAGGTGCAAATGCATAAAGGAAAAGTGTGTTCTAAGAAGTCAATGGCATTGAATGCTTTCCCCCCCTCATCTTCAATATTTTATTTTTAAGTTTTGCAAGATGTTGAACGGAATGGAGGGGATGTATACATTAGATGTGAATGACAACAGGTTGGTTTCTCAATATCACCCTCAAATGAAAATATTATCATGGAATGTGAAAGGTATTTTGGACTAGTAGAAAGGATAATCCAATGATAATGTTAATCACTCAATACTCTAGAGTTAGTGTGTCTGCAAGGTGTTATCATGTAATTTTTGTTCACTTCCACAACGAAAGTAATTTACACCGAAGACATCATAAACTAGAAAAAACCACTAGAATGAATCATAAACTATGAATAAGGCCCAATTATTCATGGAGGACCATGGCCAAACTAAAAATTTGACCAAACAAGCACTATGTAGCCACCTAGTTCAAGAGTTGTGTGAAATGTGTGTAATCCTTTGATACCTGCATAGTTCTAGTTACACCAACAACACATTAAATTTCATTAATTAATTATTTTCATGGTTGCGTGAGAAAAGTTTCAATCTTGGAACCTTTAGTTTAGTGAGATTATGGTAGTTATAATGAATTACTTGAGTGAACAAATATAATTCAAGGAAATTACACAGGCTTAGATTTGAGAAAATATTCACTTTCCCTCTGTCTATTCCTTTAAGAAAACCTATAAATACATTCTTCCTCCACACCATTTAATAAGTTGAAGGAGTGAAATGATATGTGATGCAAGAGCATCACTCCAACCCAGCAACGCACCAGCTAGACAACACATCAAAGCACATTCAAGAAGGGGAGAGGTGGCAACCCTCTCATTTTCCCCTCACTTTCAAATTTCAAATTGTAATTAAATGTTTTAAGGATGGAAGAGCCACGTCGATGCCTTTGTGTAGGCAGGAGATGAAGTCGCCTTTAATGGTTGATAGGTTGATGATGATCTAGATCCGATTCAGGTTAGATGGCATTGATTGTAATTTGATGTAATTAATGAGAGTAGCTAGATTGGAGGGAAAGGCTCGAGGAGCCCCTCTTTTGTAAAAGATATTTGTATCTAGAATTCATTAGACAAGGCTAGAACATAGTAGAATAGAGGAAGAGAAGAGAGAGTTAGGACTCTATTGCAGTCCAAGATTTTGTAAACATTGTAACAAACATTCAGATTAATATAAAGAGCAGTTTGTCCTGCATATGATTCTATGTGTTTTATGTGTATTTGATGAATGTCGTTTGTGTGTTCATTTATGCTGTAGATGTATGTTAGGTTCCATCTATAGGGATAGACATAATTTTCTATCTATGGGTTTTATGATTTTAGTCTGGGTTCTTTGTGGCTTAATGCAAGGGGTTGCATGAAAGAGTGTTGAAGACTCTGTGAGCCAGTGAAAAGAGTGCACATCTGAGTTTTGTAGAATTCAGGAAAGAACATGCCATGAGGGTGTACTAAAGGAATCATAAAATAAAAGGAGAAGCCTCATAGTTACTGAATACTCTGGAGGTGAAGACTGTGCAGAGGAAGGTACAGAGAGACAAAATCACTGAGGATTCTGTGAAGTTCTCCTAGGAGGGCATCGAGTGAGTCCAAAGAGTGCACAAGAAGAAATCTATTTCGAGTTCAGAGATAAGGGAAGTGTCTAGGAGAAGAAACTCACAGAGTTATTGAATACTCTGGAAGCTCAACAAGGAGTGCTTGAGCGGAAGTCGCCAAGAGGTCACTTGCATATTTTTGAGGGACAAAAGGGACAGAGACCTTTGAGGTTCGAGGAGTTGAATCTCAAGGAGACAGAGTTGTTGAACACTCTGGAGGAAGACCTGTGCAAGGAGTGCACCAGGACAAAACTCAAACAAAGTGTTGAAGACAACCAGTTGAAGGTCGGTCGAGCACAAGGAGTGTGCAAGGAAATGAATTGTTTCAAGTTCGTAAGCTCATGAGGAATAATACATTTGCATATAAGGTTCCTGTAGAAAGAAGAAGAACATTGAGACACTTCGAGGTCCAAGCCATAGACAAGCTCAGGAGAGGTAGCGCAAAGTTTCACGTAGAGCGCAAGTGTGCATAGGGCCGAGGTCAAGTTTCATTGACAAAAGCTCAGGAGGGAAAGCGGAAGTCGAGACCCAACAATCAGGCTCACGGCTTGAAAATCAAAGCCTGAGACCTTTGAAACGTTGGAAATATTCCAAAACAGGAAGAAATTCAAAGCTCAGGAGGAGAAGTGTCGGAAGACACTAGGTCAGATGCAGAGGAGGAAATATCGATCGTTGAATCTCATGTCCAGACACCGACAAGAGAATGCAGGAGGAAACGAATCTCAACTATAGGATCTGGGAGTGCATGGGCCAACAACCATTGGATCCAGGGAACATGCACAAGGTTTAACCCCATTGGAGTTGCACAGGAGAGTGGATATCGCGAAACGCAAAGTCCCAAAACCATCGAGACCATCCATCATCAGAGGACAGGTGGAAACAAATCAACATTTCTCTGACTCATGACTCAGAGAAGTCAAATGGAAGAATTATAGGAACTCACGAAATCCAAGTTTGTGACTTGATCTGAGCCATCGGATCGAGGAAGGATCTGGGTCGTCAGATATGAAGTGTCAGGATTTCAGAGGTCAGGAGAGTTGAGGTGACTCACAAACAAATACCTAACACATGAAATTGTGACTCGCCTTTGTTTAGGCTCGTAGTCACAACCCATGGTCACGTGAGAGAAGCTTGTGCCTGGTGCTTGTTTGCGCAGGACGAGTTGCACAAGGACCTATGGATTTGTTCGTGGGATTCTAACAAGGAATCGAAGAGCTACTTTAGCTCAGAGAATTACTGTGATCCTTGACCGGGAGGTCGATGGACCCTGCCGAGGTAGGGGGTCTGCGTCAAGTGGTATAAGAGCGAGAATTTTTGTCTGTAGATTTCAAGAGGAAGAGAAGAAGGATACATAGTGAAATGATCTATGCGAGGAGATTTGTTTGCATGTAGGAAGTGGACATTTGAAAGCCAGGTGAGTTGTAGGAGAAGTTGGAAATGCTCTCAGTTGCAGAGTAAACAACAAAATTTCCAGGAGGGCAGGTAGAGGAAGAAGATGGCTACTGAAGGCCATGAACGTGGTCCAAGAAAATACCTCCAACATAAAATCAAGGCTGAGATAGACAAAGAGCTCAGCAAGATAAGAGCGCAAATGGAAAAGCTTGCATTTAAATGAAGCAAGATGCTAAAGTGCATTGGGTGTATGAGTGGCCCATGAAGAAGAAGGTGAAGTGGCCAGTTAAAATATTGTTGACTAGAGGACAACAAAGGCTATTGAGAGTGTGGCTGAGGTATGTTGAAAGCCTCAGGGGTGAAGAGGAGATGGTTCACATCTGTGAGCCAGAAACTGGGAAGAGTCTCAATGATGGTGAGGAGAAGAGATCATAGAAGGGTCTCAGAAACTGCTCAGTGAGAAGTGAGGGACTTTGAGGTTGCCTAGAGGGCAGTGAGAATAGGTCAATGGTTGATCTCAAAGACTGCCAAGTGGGCAGTGAAAAAATTTCATATTTTCAGGTGGGCAATGAGAGGGGATCATTGGAGAATCTCATAGATTGCCAGTAGGATAGGGAAAAAATCCCAGATTTCCAGGTGGGCAAGGGAGATAAGATGAACTTAGTTGAGAGTTCATATCAGCAAGGAGAGCTGATGGAGGAAGATTAGAGGTGTATTTTGATCATTGGGGGAATTATAATATTCCTACCAAGAAGCCTAGTTGAGGACAGAGTATGCATTGCAGATGCAATAATAGAAGAAGGACAACCAACAATGACTATCATAGAGGAAGAAGAAATGGAACATGCATCAGAATTTTCCCTAGCAGAACAAGGGAATGCAGATAAGGTGCTCCCTCCATGGGAGAAGGAGTTAGAGATGCTGGAGGATTGGTTGAAAAATCCAGAGCCAATAGATGACCGCCATAAGCAGACAATCATGCAGATTTTGGGAGAAGGGAATTCAACATAACTACTTGAAAATTTTGGCTAGGAAGCTGAACAGATGATGACTGTAGCACCGAGGCCTGTAGCAGAAGATGGAGCATACCAGCCCAAGGAGAAGTCAGAGGAATATGGAGATATGCCAGCAGGAGAGCTGGCAGAAGCAAAGTTATCAGAAAGAGAAGTTGAGCAGCAACTCAATGATGAGATTGCAAAGATAAAATTTGCAGCAGAGTGGCAAGGTAAGGCTAAAAGATATGGAGAAAATCACAAAGGGGATCGAGTTGATCTTCCCATTGACAAGAAGTAGTTGCAGCCGAGAATACTGCATAAGATAAACCAACCATTAGAGAAGCTGGAAGAGGTGATTGAGGAGATAAGAAGGTTGATGTTGAGATCAGTGCAAGAATTTGTCACCAAAGGGAAGTTGAGCAGAAGGAAGCCTGCAAGAGAAGCAGGGAAGCAACAACAACGAAGTAGTGGAGCCGATGGACAAATCCAAAGAAAAGTTTTGGATCCAGGTGGATTTCAACAGAGCTAGGAAGCTCATGCACATGAGCTCATGAATTTTTCGCAGTAGTGGAGTATAATGCAAGAGCATCACTCCAACCCATCAACACGCCAGCTAGACAACACATCAAAGAACATTCAAGAAGGGGAGAGGTGACAACCCTCTCATTTTTCCCTCACTTTCAAATTTCAAATTGTAATTAAATGGTGTAAGGCTGGAAGAGCCACGCCGATGCCTTTGTGTAGGCAGGAGATGAAGTTGCCTTTAATGGTTGATAGGTTGATGAAGATCGAGATCTGATTCGAGCTAGATGGCATTGATTTAATTTGATGTAATTAATGAGAGTAGGTAGCTTGGAGGGAAAGGCTCGAGGAGTGCCTCTTTTGTAAAATATATTTGTATCTAGAATTCATTAGACAAGTCTAGAATAGATTAGAATAGAGGAAGAGAAGAGAGAGCCTAGACTCTGTTGCAGTCCGAGATTTTGTAAACATTGTAACAATCATTCAGATTAATATAAAGAGCAGTTTGTCCTGCATATTATTATATGTGTTTTATGTGTATTTGATGAATGTCATTTGTGTGTTCATTTATGTTGTAGATGTATGTTAGGTTCCATCTGCAGGGATAGACATAATTTGTTATCTGTGGTTTTTCTAATTTCAATCTTGGTTCTTTGTGGCTTAATGAAAGGGGTTGCATGACAGAGTGTTGAAGACTTTGTGAGACAGTGCAAAGAGTGAAAATCTGAGTTCTGTGGAATTCAGGCAAGAACGTGCCAGGAGGGCGCACAAGAGGAATCATAAACTCAAAGGAGAAGCCTCGAAGTTAATGAATACTTTGGAGGTGAAGACTGTGTAGATAAAGGCATAGAGAGATATAATCACTGAGGATTCTATGAAGTTCTGCTAGGAGGGCATTGAGCGAGTGCAAAGAGTGCACAAGAAGAACTATATTTCAAGTTCAGAGATAAGGGAAGTGTCTCAGAGAAGACACTCATAGAGTTACTGAATACTTTGCAATCTCAACAAGGAGTTCTTGAGCGGAAGTCGCCAAGAGGGCACTTGCATCTCTTCAAGGGACATAAGAGAAAGAGACCTTTGAGGTCCGAGCAGTTGAAGCTCAGGGATACAGAGTTGTTGAACACTCCGGAGGAATACCTGTGCAAGGAGTGCACCATGCCAACACTCAGATGAAGTGTTGAACACAGCCAGTTGAAGGTCGGTCGACCACAAGGAGTGTGCAAGGAAGCGAATTGTTTCAAGTTTGTAAGATCATGAGGAATAGTACCTTTGCGTACAAGGTTCCTGTAGAAATAAGCATAAGGCCGAGACACTTCAAGGTCCAATCCAAAGACAATCTTAGGAGAGGTAGCATGAAGTTTCACATAGAGAGCAAGTGTGTGCAGGGTCGAGGTCAAGTTTCATTGACAATCGCTCAGAAGGGAAAGTGGAAGTCGAGACCCAATAGTCGGGCTCGCAGGAGGACAATCGAAGGCCGAGACCTTTGAAATGTTGGAAATATTCCAAGTCAGGAAGAAATTCAAAGATCAGGAGGAGGAGCGTCGACAACCACTAGGTCAACTGCAGAGGAGGAAATCTAGACCGTTGAATATCATGTCCAAATACCTAGAAGAGCGTGCAGAAGGAAACATATCTCAGCCATAGGATTTGGGAGCGCATGGGCCAACAACCGTTGGATCCAGGGAACATGCACAAGTTTTAACCCCGTTGGAGTTGCACACGGGAGTGGATATCGTGAAACACGAAGTCCCGAAACCATCGGGAATGTCCATCGTTAAAGGACAGGTGGCAGTAGATCAACATTTCACTGACTCGTGACTCAGAGAAGTCTAAGGGAAGAATTATAAGAACTCACGAAATATGAGTTCACGACTTGATCTGAGTCGTTGGATCGAGGAAGGATTTGGGCCGTCAGATATGAAGTGTTGGGATTTCGGAGGTCGAGAGAGTTGGGGTGACTCACAAAAAAAGACCCGACATGTGAAATCATGACGCGCCTTTGTTTAGGCTTGTGGTCACAGCCTGTGGTCGCGTGAGAGAAGATTGCGCCTGGTGCTTGTTTGCACTAGCCGAGTTGCACAAGGACCTGTGGATTTGTTCGTGGGATTCCAGCAGGGAATCAAAGAGCTTCTTTAACTCAGAGAATTAGTACGATCCTTGAATGAGAGGTTCGTGGACCTTGCCGAGGTAGGGGGTCTACATCAATATGCTTCATAATTGTAACCTAGATATTGTAAGTCATTTACTACAATTGATCCTATTGTGCTTTATGAGTGGTTGCTTTGCACATTTTTCTTCATTGTTGTACTTTTCATGAGGAGGAATGTCACTCCAATTATGAAGAGAGTCTTAAAGAGGAAAAAACCAAAAGAGAGAGCTTGGAAGTTACCTTTGTTTCTTCCTTGAGTGAAGTATTTTCATTTTATTTGTAATCTTATTTCCATCCAATATGAATACAAAGTATTTGGGTTCTTTCCCCATCAAAATATTGTTTTAATGGTTGAATGTCTCTTCTTTTGAATTTATTCTAACTAATTGATCTAACAAAATATGTTGAAGAGATGTAGTGTTGTTCCTTTTCATCACTATGTACAAGGTATTCAAGGTGGAGTCTATAGACAAATCCTTCGCTATTACACTTGCATATAAACTCAATTTGAAGCTTACCTCACAGTTTGTGTCTTTATTCTCCTACAAATTTTGTTCATTATATTTATGGGAAAGTAATTTATCTTTCTTTGTTCACATAATGACTCCCATTTACTATATTATTTTCACCTTCAATAGCTCCAACCCACTGATTGAGGTATTTTGATACACACATGTACGGAAAATATAACAACAAAATGGTAACCATACTAGGGAAGAAGTCCAATATTTTTTCTTGTTGTTACTTTTAGGGATTTCATAGGTTATTCACTACTTCCTGGAACTCACCAAAGTAGTGTAACTTGTTTTCTTGTCCTGACACTTAGATGTGAGGCTTAATAATACCTATTTTATTAAGTTTTCATCATTTATAGAAAATTGTGTGACTACCAAAATTTATTATTGCATAGTCATGTTGGTTCTAGTTTACACAATTGCACAATCCCTAAACTATGTGACACATAGGCACGAGTGGTTTACAATTGTGCTATGTGTATAGGTTTAAACTTGCACAATCAAACATATTTTTTTAGGTAGATTCTTTGATCATTTTTCCTTTTAAATTTATTTTGTTGTCTTGATCTAAGTTTCCGTTTTATTAGGTGTTGAACATTACAGATTTAGTCTTTCAAGTTTAACTGGCCAATTTTGATAGAATTTGTTTGATTGTATTTCCTTTTCATTAACATNTATGTGTCCTGGTTGTTGTAGGTGCTCGTTTCACGTACTGTGTGGCCTAAAGAAGGAAGGAAGGAACAACCACTACCACTTTTTTATGTTATCAGGGACAACATCCATGTGCATGATCTTGATGGAATAGGCCAGATGAATGAGATTGGGATAAACTAGATGATGAATGAAATATGAAATATTACAAAGATGGTGCAATATTATAATGATTTTTCAAAAATGGTGCAAGGACAAACATGGTGCAAGGACACTATAAAGATGCAAGATCTTGCAAGGACGGTGGGAAGAAGCAGAACAACAAGAAGATGAAGTAGGAGAGGGCTCAAGGAGTGCATTTGTAGAGGTGTTCCTACATGGTTGATGGTGGTGACTTGCATGGTTGGAAGGTGTCAACCTACAAGGATGATGCAAGGACAGATCAAGCAGGTGGTGGTAGTAGTAAACATTAGGCAGGTGATCACGCAAATGCTAAGAAATTGCGAGACTGGCAGGAAAATGAAACCTCCACTGCAACAAGTGTCAGTCTTCCCAAACAACCATTCAAAAAATTGTTTTTATTAATTCATTTTTTAATACTGAAAATTCCCAAAAATAAATCCCATACATTAGGCCAATTACGTCACATCAATGAGCTAGCAATGAATCAAAAATTCGAAGTAGAATATTTAATAAATACATAAATAAATTTATTTTTAAAAATAAATGATGATAATAAACAATTTTCTTGAAAATACAAATTACAAGGAATACTATGAGATAATGGCTCCAAAATGCACTAAATAATGTTGCAAAAAGAACTAGTTAATAGGTGGTCAACTGTTGTTGACCGCTGCATGAAAGCTATAGTCCCTCACCGAAGGAGGGGACTAATAAACCTATTTGAGTCTTTCTACGTTAATATATCATTAAGCGAGATTTACTTACATGTTGAATATATGGTGGTTTCTTTCCCTACATTATAAAAATGTCATTTGTTAGCCTTTATTTCTTGGCTCACAATGGCCCACACCCATGGCATTGCTCATTTTGTAGTGTCCATAGAGGAAAATGGTGCTAAAGAAATCATGAAAGTTTGTACAAAAGGTCTTCCTAAAGGTAGTGGTTTTGTTCTTGTTTTTAATCTTCCTGTGCAAATTTTTATTGATCGATTTAGATATGTGTGTATTGATTATAGTCAAGATTCCTTGGTGGGTTATTTTGTAGGTAGAGTCACATTTAAAATATGTTTAGGGTGTGCATCTATGAGCCATGGGAGCTCTATGGCTTGCATATTGAGAGTATTTGTAATACGACTAAGGTTCATCATGTTCATATTTAGGGAGGCTTCAAGATACTTAGTGATTATGCAATGAGGGCCTTGGATATTTCATAACACTTTGCTTTTATTTTCTCACTAGATCGATAATTTTTAAATAGACATCTATTTTGTTTCATTATCTAGTATGGGTGGAATTTTCTGGGTTTTCAATCTAGTACGAGTGCTTCTGGGAAGGGTTATCTCAACCCATTAGTAATTTTTTCTTCTATGAACCTAACAAGGATTTTGATGTAGGAACCAATATACATATTTATGTACTATTCATTATCTCAAGTGACTTGAAGGAATTATTGATATTTAAGTGCAAAATATGGTCATTCATTATTTTGTATTCAATATCAATATCATGAATACTTTTTTCTTCCACCAAATTGCTAATCAAATATCTTCATGGCTAAGAAGTTGTTAGCCACCATCAAACTCTAGGCCCCTTTGACTACAAACAATGGTTAGGATCGATGTACTAGATATAAGGAAAGGATAAAATGCTAATAAACAACTTCAACCTCGTGTCACCTCTCAACCCAATACATCCACTTTAAGCATTAATACAAATACACACACACACATCTCTTATTAAACCTAAGGGTGAAACTTTTAGTTCTGACATATCTCAGTGTCATGGAAACACAAGTAGGCAAGTAGTGTATCTGCAACCTTTTTTTCATTCACATGAAAAGGTGCAAATGCATAAAGGAAAAGTGTGTTCTAAGAAGTCAATGGCATTGAATGCTTTCCCCCCCTCATCTTCAATATTTTATTTTTAAGTTTTGCAAGATGTTGAACGGAATGGAGGGGATGTATACATTAGATGTGAATGACAACAGGTTGGTTTCTCAATATCACCCTCAAATGAAAATATTATCATGGAATGTGAAAGGTATTTTGGACTAGTAGAAAGGATAATCCAATGATAATGTTAATCACTCAATACTCTAGAGTTAGTGTGTCTGCAAGGTGTTATCATGTAATTTTTGTTCACTTCCACAACGAAAGTAATTTACACCGAAGACATCATAAACTAGAAAAAACCACTAGAATGAATCATAAACTATGAATAAGGCCCAATTATTCATGGAGGACCATGGCCAAACTAAAAATTTGACCAAACAAGCACTATGTAGCCACCTAGTTCAAGAGTTGTGTGAAATGTGTGTAATCCTTTGATACCTGCATAGTTCTAGTTACACCAACAACACATTAAATTTCATTAATTAATTATTTTCATGGTTGCGTGAGAAAAGTTTCAATCTTGGAACCTTTAGTTTAGTGAGATTATGGTAGTTATAATGAATTACTTGAGTGAACAAATATAATTCAAGGAAATTACACAGGCTTAGATTTGAGAAAATATTCACTTTCCCTCTGTCTATTCCTTTAAGAAAACCTATAAATACATTCTTCCTCCACACCATTTAATAAGTTGAAGGAGTGAAATGATATGTGATGCAAGAGCATCACTCCAACCCAGCAACGCACCAGCTAGACAACACATCAAAGCACATTCAAGAAGGGGAGAGGTGGCAACCCTCTCATTTTCCCCTCACTTTCAAATTTCAAATTGTAATTAAATGTTTTAAGGATGGAAGAGCCACGTCGATGCCTTTGTGTAGGCAGGAGATGAAGTCGCCTTTAATGGTTGATAGGTTGATGATGATCTAGATCCGATTCAGGTTAGATGGCATTGATTGTAATTTGATGTAATTAATGAGAGTAGCTAGATTGGAGGGAAAGGCTCGAGGAGCCCCTCTTTTGTAAAAGATATTTGTATCTAGAATTCATTAGACAAGGCTAGAACATAGTAGAATAGAGGAAGAGAAGAGAGAGTTAGGACTCTATTGCAGTCCAAGATTTTGTAAACATTGTAACAAACATTCAGATTAATATAAAGAGCAGTTTGTCCTGCATATGATTCTATGTGTTTTATGTGTATTTGATGAATGTCGTTTGTGTGTTCATTTATGCTGTAGATGTATGTTAGGTTCCATCTATAGGGATAGACATAATTTTCTATCTATGGGTTTTATGATTTTAGTCTGGGTTCTTTGTGGCTTAATGCAAGGGGTTGCATGAAAGAGTGTTGAAGACTCTGTGAGCCAGTGAAAAGAGTGCACATCTGAGTTTTGTAGAATTCAGGAAAGAACATGCCATGAGGGTGTACTAAAGGAATCATAAAATAAAAGGAGAAGCCTCATAGTTACTGAATACTCTGGAGGTGAAGACTGTGCAGAGGAAGGTACAGAGAGACAAAATCACTGAGGATTCTGTGAAGTTCTCCTAGGAGGGCATCGAGTGAGTCCAAAGAGTGCACAAGAAGAAATCTATTTCGAGTTCAGAGATAAGGGAAGTGTCTAGGAGAAGAAACTCACAGAGTTATTGAATACTCTGGAAGCTCAACAAGGAGTGCTTGAGCGGAAGTCGCCAAGAGGTCACTTGCATATTTTTGAGGGACAAAAGGGACAGAGACCTTTGAGGTTCGAGGAGTTGAATCTCAAGGAGACAGAGTTGTTGAACACTCTGGAGGAAGACCTGTGCAAGGAGTGCACCAGGACAAAACTCAAACAAAGTGTTGAAGACAACCAGTTGAAGGTCGGTCGAGCACAAGGAGTGTGCAAGGAAATGAATTGTTTCAAGTTCGTAAGCTCATGAGGAATAATACATTTGCATATAAGGTTCCTGTAGAAAGAAGAAGAACATTGAGACACTTCGAGGTCCAAGCCATAGACAAGCTCAGGAGAGGTAGCGCAAAGTTTCACGTAGAGCGCAAGTGTGCATAGGGCCGAGGTCAAGTTTCATTGACAAAAGCTCAGGAGGGAAAGCGGAAGTCGAGACCCAACAATCAGGCTCACAGTTTGAAAATCAAAGCCTGAGACCTTTGAAACGTTGGAAATATTCCAAGACAGGAAGAAATTCAAAGCTCAGGAGGAGGAGTGTCGGAAGACACTAGGTCAGATGCAGAGGAGGAAATATCGATCGTTGAATCTCATGTCCAGACACCGACAAGAGAATGCAGGAGGAAACAAATCTCAACTATAGGATCTGGGAGTGCATGGGCTAACAACCATTGGATCCAGGGAACGTGCACAAGGTTTAACCCCATTGGAGTTGCACAGGAGAGTAGATATCGCGAAACGCAAAGTCCCAAAACCATCGAGACCATCCATCATCAGAGGACAGGTGGCAACAAATCAACATTTCTCTGACTCACGACTCAGAGAAGTCAAAGGGAAGAATTATAGGAACTCACGAAATCCAAGTTTGTGACTTGATCTGAGCCATCGGATCGAGGAAGGATCTGGGTCGTCAGATCTGAAGTGTCAAGATTTCAGAGGTCAGGAGAGTTGAGGTGACTCACAAACAAATACCTAGCACATGAAATTGTGACTCGCCTTTGTTTAGGCTCGTAGTCACAACCCATGGTCACGTGAGAGAAGCTTGTGCATGGTGCTTGTTTGCGCAGGACGAGTTGCACAAGGACCTATGGATTTGTTCGTGGGATTATAACAAGGAATCGAAAAGCTACTTTAGCTCAGAGAATTAGTGTGATCCTTGACCGGGAGGTCGATGGACCCTGCCGAGGTAGGGGGTCTGTGTCAAGTGGTATAAGAGCGAGAATTTTCGTCTGTAGATTTCAGGAGGAAGAGAAGAAGGATACATAGTGAAATGATCTATGCGAGGAGATTTGTTTGCATGTAGGAAGTGGACATTTGAAAGCAGGTGAGTTGTAGGAGAAGTTGGAAATGCTCTCAGTTGCAGAGTAAACAACAAACTTTCCAGGAGGGCAGGTAGAGGAAGAAGATGGCTACTGAAGGCCATGAACGTGGTCCAAGAAAATACCTCCAACATAAAATCAAGGCTGAGATAGAAAAAGAGCTCAGCAAGATAAGAGCACAAATGGAAAAGCTTGCATTTAAATGAAGCAAGATGCTAAAGTGAATTGGGTGTATGAGTGGCCCATGAAGAAGAAGGTGAAGTGGCCAGTTAAAATATTGTTGACCAGAGGACAACAAAGGATATTGAGAGTGTGGCTGAGGTATGTTGAAAGCCTCATGGGTGAAGAGGAGATGGTTCACATCTGTGAGCCAGAAACTGGGAAGAGTCTCAATGATGGTGAGGAGAAGAGATCATAGAAGGGTCTCAGAAACTGCTCGGTGAGAAGTGAGGGACTTTGAGGTTGCCTAGAGGGAAGTGAGAATAGGTCAATGGTTGATCTCAAAGACTGCCAGGTGGGCAGTGAAAAGAGTTCATATTTTCAGGTGGGCAACGAGAGGGGATCATTGGAGGATCTCATAGATTGCCAGTAGGATAGGGAAAAAATCCCAGATTTCCAGGTGGGCAAGGGAGAGAAGATGAACTTAGTTGAGAGTTCATATCAGTAAGGAGAGTTGATGGAGGAAGATTAGAGATGTATTTTGATCATTGGGGGAATTATAATATTCCTACCAAGAAGCCTAGTTGAGGACAGAGTATGCATTGCAGATGCAATAATAGAAGAAGGACAACCAACAATGACTATCATAGAGGAAGAAGAAATGGAACATGCATCAGAATTTTCCCTAGCAGAACAAGGGAATGCAGATAAGGTGCTCCCTCCATGGGAGAAGGAGTTAGAGATGCTGGAGGATTGGTTGAAAAATCCAGAGCCAATAGATGACCGCCATAAGCAGACAATCATGCAGATTTTGGGAGAAGGGCATTCAACATAACTACTTGAAAATTTCGGCTAGGAAGCTGAACAGATGATGACTGTAGCACCGAGGCCTGTAGCAGAAGATGGAGCATACCAGCCCAAGGAGAAGTCGGAGGAATATGGAGATATGCCAGCAGGAGAGCTGGCAGAAGCAAAGTTATCAGAAAGAAAAGTTGAGCAGCAACTCAATGATGAGACTGCAAAGATAAAATTTGCAGCAGAGTGGCAAGGTAAGGCTAAAAGATATGGAGAAAATCACAAAGGGGATTGAGTTGATCTTCCCATTGACAAGAAGTAGTTGCAGCCGAGAATACTGCATAAGATAAACCAACCATTAGAAAAGCTGGAAGAGGTGATTGAGGAGATAAGAAGGTTGATGTTGAGGTCAGTGCAATAATTTGTCACCAAAGGGAAGTTGAGCAGAAGGAAGCCTGCAAGAGAAGCAGGGAAGCAACAACAACGAAGTAGTGGAGCCGATGGACAACTCCAAAGAACAGTTTTGGATCCAGGTGGATTTCAACAGAGCTAGGAAGCTCATGCACATGAGCTCATGAATTTTTCGCAGTAGTGGAGTATAATGCAAGAGCATCACTCCAACCCATCAGCACGCCAGCTAGACAACACATCAAAGCACATTCAAGAAGGGGAGAGGTGACAACCCTCTCATTTTTCCCTCACTTTCAAATTTCAAATTGTAATTAAATGGTGTAAGGCTGGAAGAGCCACGCCGATGTCTTTGTGTAGGCAGAAGATGAAGTTGCCTTTAATGGTTGATAGGTTGATGAAGATCGAGATCCAATTCGGGCTAGATGGCATTGATTTAATTTGATGTAATTAATGAGAGTAGGTAGCTTGGAGGGAAAGGCTCGAGGAGTGCCTCTTTTGTAAAATATCTTTGTATCTAGAATTCATTAGATAAGGCTAGAATAGATTAGAATAGAGGAAGAGAAGAGAGAGCCGAGACTCTGTTGCAGTCCGAGATTTTGTAAACATTGTAACAATCATTTAGATTAATATAAAGAGCAGTTTGTCCTGCATATTATTATATGTGTTTTATGTGTATTTGATGAATGTCATTTGTGTGTTCATTTATGTTGTAGATGTATGTTAGGTTCCATCTGCAGGGATAGACATAATTTGTTATCTGTGGTTTTTCTAATTTCAATCTTGGTTCTTTGTGGCTTAATGAAAGGGGTTGCATGACAGAGTGTTGAAGACTTTGTGAGACAGTGCAAAGAGTGAAAATCTGAGTTCTGTGGAATTCAGGCAAGAACGTGCCAGGAGGGCGCACAAGAGGAATCATAAACTCAAAGGAGAAGCCTCGAAGTTAATGAATACTTTGGAGGTGAAGACTGTGTAGATAAAGGCATAGAGAGATATAATCACTGAGGATTCTATGAAGTTCTGCTAGGAGGGCATTGAGCGAGTGCAAAGAGTGCACAAGAAGAACTATATTTCAAGTTCAGAGATAAGGGAAGTGTCTCAGAGAAGACACTCATAGAGTTACTGAATACTTTGCAATCTCAACAAGGAGTTCTTGAGCGGAAGTCGCCAAGAGGGCACTTGCATCTCTTCAAGGGACATAAGAGAAAGAGACCTTTGAGGTCCGAGCAGTTGAAGCTCAGGGATACAGAGTTGTTGAACACTCCGGAGGAATACCTGTGCAAGGAGTGCACCATGCCAACACTCAGATGAAGTGTTGAACACAGCCAGTTGAAGGTCGGTCGACCACAAGGAGTGTGCAAGGAAGCGAATTGTTTCAAGTTTGTAAGATCATGAGGAATAGTACCTTTGCGTACAAGGTTCCTGTAGAAATAAGCATAAGGCCGAGACACTTCAAGGTCCAATCCAAAGACAATCTTAGGAGAGGTAGCATGAAGTTTCACATAGAGAGCAAGTGTGTGCAGGGTCGAGGTCAAGTTTCATTGACAATCGCTCAGAAGGGAAAGTGGAAGTCGAGACCCAATAGTCGGGCTCGCAGGAGGACAATCGAAGGCCGAGACCTTTGAAATGTTGGAAATATTCCAAGTCAGGAAGAAATTCAAAGATCAGGAGGAGGAGCGTCGACAACCACTAGGTCAACTGCAGAGGAGGAAATCTAGACCGTTGAATATCATGTCCAAATACCTAGAAGAGCGTGCAGAAGGAAACATATCTCAGCCATAGGATTTGGGAGCGCATGGGCCAACAACCGTTGGATCCAGGGAACATGCACAAGTTTTAACCCCGTTGGAGTTGCACACGGGAGTGGATATCGTGAAACACGAAGTCCCGAAACCATCGGGAATGTCCATCGTTAAAGGACAGGTGGCAGTAGATCAACATTTCACTGACTCGTGACTCAGAGAAGTCTAAGGGAAGAATTATAAGAACTCACGAAATATGAGTTCACGACTTGATCTGAGTCGTTGGATCGAGGAAGGATTTGGGCCGTCAGATATGAAGTGTTGGGATTTCGGAGGTCGAGAGAGTTGGGGTGACTCACAAAAAAAGACCCGACATGTGAAATCATGACGCGCCTTTGTTTAGGCTTGTGGTCACAGCCTGTGGTCGCGTGAGAGAAGATTGCGCCTGGTGCTTGTTTGCACTAGCCGAGTTGCACAAGGACCTGTGGATTTGTTCGTGGGATTCCAGCAGGGAATCAAAGAGCTTCTTTAACTCAGAGAATTAGTACGATCCTTGAATGAGAGGTTCGTGGACCTTGCCGAGGTAGGGGGTCTACATCAATATGCTTCATAATTGTAACCTAGATATTGTAAGTCATTTACTACAATTGATCCTATTGTGCTTTATGAGTGGTTGCTTTGCACATTTTTCTTCATTGTTGTACTTTTCATGAGGAGGAATGTCACTCCAATTATGAAGAGAGTCTTAAAGAGGAAAAAACCAAAAGAGAGAGCTTGGAAGTTACCTTTGTTTCTTCCTTGAGTGAAGTATTTTCATTTTATTTGTAATCTTATTTCCATCCAATATGAATACAAAGTATTTGGGTTCTTTCCCCATCAAAATATTGTTTTAATGGTTGAATGTCTCTTCTTTTGAATTTATTCTAACTAATTGATCTAACAAAATATGTTGAAGAGATGTAGTGTTGTTCCTTTTCATCACTATGTACAAGGTATTCAAGGTGGAGTCTATAGACAAATCCTTCGCTATTACACTTGCATATAAACTCAATTTGAAGCTTACCTCACAGTTTGTGTCTTTATTCTCCTACAAATTTTGTTCATTATATTTATGGGAAAGTAATTTATCTTTCTTTGTTCACATAATGACTCCCATTTACTATATTATTTTCACCTTCAATAGCTCCAACCCACTGATTGAGGTATTTTGATACACACATGTACGGAAAATATAACAACAAAATGGTAACCATACTAGGGAAGAAGTCCAATATTTTTTCTTGTTGTTACTTTTAGGGATTTCATAGGTTATTCACTACTTCCTGGAACTCACCAAAGTAGTGTAACTTGTTTTCTTGTCCTGACACTTAGATGTGAGGCTTAATAATACCTATTTTATTAAGTTTTCATCATTTATAGAAAATTGTGTGACTACCAAAATTTATTATTGCATAGTCATGTTGGTTCTAGTTTACACAATTGCACAATCCCTAAACTATGTGACACATAGGCACGAGTGGTTTACAATTGTGCTATGTGTATAGGTTTAAACTTGCACAATCAAACATATTTTTTTAGGTAGATTCTTTGATCATTTTTCCTTTTAAATTTATTTTGTTGTCTTGATCTAAGTTTCCGTTTTATTAGGTGTTGAACATTACAGATTTAGTCTTTCAAGTTTAACTGGCCAATTTTGATAGAATTTGTTTGATTGTATTTCCTTTTCATTAACATCTGTTTGACAACCAAATTTGGCTCATGAATTAGGTGTCTGGAATACAATGTATAAATCCATGTGAATAACAATAGATATAAATCTATATGAGAATGAATATGAATGAGATTAGAAATGAAAATGATGGTCGTATATATACCCACGTAGGGGTTCCCTTTCATAAGGGACATGACCTTTCGTTAGGAAGGTGTCCCTTCATTATATATTTGTTATTGATTTTTAATTAGTGTGTATATATATATATATATATATATATATATATATATATATATATATATATATATATATATATTATTTTTTATTTTTATTTTTTTCCTCAAAAAAAGGTGTAACTTTTATTTCAGGAAGAAACCAAAATTACATTTTGTAGATACAAGGGAGCCTTATATTGGTAGTCTATTCAGTTAGATAAAGGCAGAACAATCCAACATCAGAATAATATAAAAAAAACATTAGAGTGAGGGAAAGTAAAGCAAGCCTTGCAAAGAAAATCGAGGGGCTGAAAGAACCCCATTACAGAACCACAATTGCAATCCAAGGGGAAAACCCAAAACCTCTCTGAGAGAAGGCAATGAAAAAAACCCCTAAAGAATCCATAGAATCCAGACAGACTAGGTCAGAGTGGCATACATCCTCATAGAGATGGAAGAGAAAGTGAGGTAGCAAAACCTCGAAATACAACACCAAAAACATGAAATCGACACCAATGCTTTGGCACCAGAAAGAAGAGGCTTTGAGTATACATCAAACCTTGAACGAACCGATACCAAAAAGGAGCCAAACAAAAGGAGGAGTCAAAGGCTGCAGAGGAGAGAGTCCACCCCAAAAGAAAAACACCAGCAACGATAGAAATGGTGGTCCGAACAACCTATATACCCACAGGAGAAAAACCAAGTCAAAGGGAGAGGGCACGAGACACTAGGGATTTCCCCAGCTGCTCCCCCCAAAACCCCATCAACGATATCAACTCAGGCGGAGCTATGTGAAACTAGTAGATCATCGAAGAAAAGAGCCACCAGGAAAGAGCCACACTAGACCGCAACCGTCAATGAAGAAGGATAAGAAATGAATCCCATGAAAAAGAGAAATGACATGCGAGTTCGACCATACCACCAAGGGATCAACACGAAGAAAACCAACTCCCATCGGTAGCCAAAACAAACCAGCAACATCTTGGGCTTACAAAAGTCGACGACTAAGGTTTCCCCTACCCGTGAATGCCCTCCTTTGCCCCATAT